>PVHX01016776.1:0-42129 GCA_004024805.1 Geosciurus inauris
ATAAATATATATATATATATATATACTGTTCATTGAAAGTGCATATAAAGATGTTTAATATGAAGAATGTAATCTGCTTATAATTTTGTGCAAAGTTAGAAAAATTATGATTGAAACAATTTTTTTCTATTTGCCTCAACAAATGTTTTCAGTGAATAGTGTGTACAACTTCTGAAAATTTGTTTTTTTTCTGTTATGTATTAAAATTCAACTTTTGAGAAAAATAAAAAATAAAAATTAAAAATTAAAAAAAATGTGTTATATTGAATATTCTCAATATTTGTTAAATGAATGAGTAAAATAATCAGGTTTGAGTTAAGCTGTATATCAATACATAGAATTTTGATTCATGGATGGTTGTAGTGATCATGACATAAATATTTTAAGATATGAAATGTGCATCATGAAGTACAGCTTATTTTCTGCTTTGCCAAAATATTTTTATGTGCATTCTCACTCTATGCTGGAACTCTTTACTTTTTTTTCTTTTTTTAAAAATTTATTCTAATTAGGTTTACATGACAGCAAAATGCATTTTGATTCATTGTACACAAATGGAGCACAACTTTTCATTTCTCTGGTTGTACACAATAGTTTACACCATATGTGCAATCATACATGAACCCAGGGCATTGGTGTCCATCACATTCCACCATCTTTCCTGCCTCCATGTCCCATCCCCTCCCTTTCCTCTCCTTTGACCAAAGTTTCTCCATTCCTCTCATGTCCTCTCCCTCATTAGGGATCAGCATCCACTTATCAGAGAGAACATTCGGCCTTTGGTTTTTTGGGATTGGCTTACTTTGCTTAGCATGATGTTCTCCAACTCCATCCATTTACCTGCAAATGCCATAATTTTATTCTCTTTTAATGCTGAGTAATATTTCATTGTATATATATTCCACAATTTCTTTATCCATTCATCTATTGAAGGGCATCTAGGTTGGATCCACAGTTTGGCTATTGTGAATTGTGCTGCTATAAACATTGAAGTGGCTGCATTACTGTAGTATGCTGTTTTTAAGTTTTGGGTATAGACTGAGGAGTGGGATGGCTGGGTCAAATGGTGGTTACATTCCAAGTTTTCTAAGGAATCTCCATATTGCTTTCCAGACTGGTGGCACCAATTCGCAGTCCCACCAGCAATGTATGAGTGTGCCTTTTCCTCCACATCCTTTCCAACCTTTGTTGTTTGTATTCTTGATAACTGCCATTCTGACTGGCGTGAGATGAGTAGTTTTGATTCATATTTCTCTAATGACTAGAGATGTTGAACATTTTTCCATACATTTGTTGATTGTATATCTTCTTCTGAGAAGTTTTTGTTCAGTTCCTTACCCATTTATTGATTGAGGGTTTTTGTTTGTTTGTTTGTTTGTTTGTTTTGGTGTTAAGTTTTTTGAGTTCTTTATATATCCTGGAGATCAGTGCTCTATCTGATGTGCGTGTAGCACCAGTTTGTTCCCAGAATGTAGGCTCTCTGTTCATCTCATTGTTTCTTTTGCTGAGAAGAAGCTTTTTAGTTTGAATCCATTCCATGTATTGATTCTTGCTTTTATTTCTTGTGCTTTAGGTGTCTTGTTAAGGAAGTTGGGGACTAATCTGACATGATGAAGATTTGGGCCTACTTTCTCCTCAGTTAGGTACAAGGTATCTGGTCTAATTCCTAGGCCTTTGATCCACTTTGAATTGAGTTTTGTGCATGGTGAGAGATAGGGGTTTAGTTTCATTTTGCTACATATGGATTTCCAGTTTTCCCAGCATCATTTGTTGAAGAGGCTATCTTTTCTCCAGTGTATGTTTTTGGCACCTTTGTCTAGTATGAGATAACTGTATTTATGTGGGTTTGCCTCTGTGTCTTCTATTCAGTATCCTTGATCTACATGTGGAACTCTTCACTTTTGAACCCAGAGATTTCCTAGGAATCCCATTTCCAGTGAATCATCACATATTTTTTACTTTGTACCTAGGAAAACAAGGATGATTCATAGCTTCAAACTAGTAGAACAAAACGGCTATGGATTGGAGCAGCTTAGCAATGGTCACGTTTATTGATGCATAGAAATTAAACAGAACAGTGGACGCCATTGTGGCATATTTGCACATGCACATTACAGTGCCTTCCCTTGCTCTTCCTTCCCCCTGAGCCCCTTTCTTTATCTTACTGGTTTCCCTCCTATATTTTCATGAGGTGCCTTTTCTTCTCTCTCACTTCCCCATATGAAAGAAAACACAACTCTTGACTTTCTGAGTCTGGCTCATTTAGCAATAATTTTGTCTTTCTTTACACCAGAATAAAATTCTGGACATACACCACATTTTCAGAATCTCTGTCTCTTTATTGGAGTGCTCTTTCATATCCTACATTTTCTCCCTTTGTTCATTTCTTAGATGGTCTTTTAATGTATTGATCATTATAACTCTCAACTCTCATTATAACTCTTTGAATTCTTTATCCAGACCTTCCTCCACTCTGATGAGTGTGGAATCAGTTATTGAATTGTAATGGACTTTTGAGGGTGTCTTATTGCCTTGCTTCTCATGTTGCCTACATTTCTTTTGATATTTGTGCATCTTCGGGCATACGTATTTCTTCTGTTGTTTTACAAGGAACTTTTTAGTGGTTGTTTTTTCTTTACTATGTGCTGGGGTACATTTAAGTGTCAACATGCCAGTCAAAATGATCACGGCACTGTGTTTAGTCCCTGGCACCTAGCAGGACTTTGAGAGGAGATAGAATCACCAGTAACAACAACCATTCAGAGCAAAACTGTATGAGTAAACCTTATAAAACTATTGAAAACATTTTCTCTATTCCTCTATTCCAAAAGTGAAAAAGGGGGAGTAAATCACTAGAAGAGGCTGAAAAACTAGATATTAAAATAAAACTAGTATTAAACTACACAGGCCGTGAAAAGGAAAAATGAAAAAATAAAAGAGAAATGGAAAATAAAAGAAGAAAAATCAAAGGAAAATGGAGGAGTGAACAGAAACAGAAGCATATAACAGAAGAAGAGAACGAGACACAAAAGAGGGGAGGATATAAAAATGAGTAAGAAGAAAAAATATAGAAACAATAAATCCATTTGTGGAATTAAAACATTAAAACAAAAAAATACATGTAATTGGAATGTGATGTCGAATAATGGCAATAATCTATCCAATCAACACAGGAGATAATATCATTGATATTATAACAAAATTGATGCTAGGGAGCCTTAAATTATTCTTGCCAAGCTAGTTGAGATGGACATATTTCTTAATGGGCATTCTCTATCACTCTCTGTTCCACTATTTAACATGTCTGGGTTTGTCCAAGTCTCTATCTGTCCACCATTGAACCCCAACATTCTCCCGTGGTCGCCCATCTCAATGAGCACTTACATTTCAGCTGTTTTAATTCTTTCTTATAAAGATACCCGTGAGTCCTGGGTGCTTCTTGTATGCCATCTTTGACATTTTTTTTCAAGTATTTTTGATTTAGTTGTTTAAATATGTAAATATGGAACCTACAGATACATAGGGCTGAAAGTACACTTTAAAGATTTAATTCAATAACAAGAAAACAACCCAATTAAAAAAGCAGACAAAAATTTAAGTACACACTTCTTATGAGATGACAAATGATCAATAGGTGCATAAAATATGCTCAACATAGCTAGCTATCAGGGAAATACATGTCAAAATCCCAGTGAGATACCACCTTACTCCTGTTAGAATGGCTTTGTGCAAAAAAGACAAAAGATAGCAAGTTCTTGAGAGGAAGTAAAGAAAGGTTGGCCTTTGTGTACTGATGGTAGGTTAGTACAGCCATGATGAAAAACAGTATAAACTTTCCTCAGAAAATTACAAATAGAACTACCATGTGATTGAAGAATCCCACTAAGGAGATAAAGGAAAGGAAATCAATCAGTGTGTCACGGAGACATCTGCACATTCATGTTTATTTTATTAATATTCACAGCAGCTGAAATATGGAATTAACCTATGTGTCCTTCAGCAGATGAATGGATAAAGAAAATGTAGTGTACATACATGATGGTATCCTATTAAGCCACAAAATGGAAGGAAATCCTGTCATTTGTGACATGAAGTCAGACACAGGAAAGCAAATACTGTAAAATTTGCTCACCTGTCAAATCGAAAAGAGTTAATTCCACTGAAGTTGAGACTAGAGGAGTGGTTCCAGAGGCTTTGGAAGCATGGGGGGAAGGACATGTTGGGAGTGACTGGCAAACAATTCTTATCTATAGTTAGATAAGAGGAGTAAGTTCTGGTTTCTATGGCACAGTAAGATGACTATAATTAACAGCAATATAGTGTATATTTTTTAAAGAAAAAAAGCTAGATGAGCATTTTTGCCACAAAGAAATGATCAATGTTTAAAGTGATAGATATGCTAATTATACTGATTTATTACACAATACTGCAATATTACATTTTACACCATAAAAAGTGTACAATTATTATGTGTCAATCAAATACAAAATAAAACTTTTAAAAAGTGTGAATTGGAATTCTCAAACTCAAAGAAGAAAAGAAAACCAGGAATTTTTTAAATTGTAATTTTAATTATACATTATTAGAGACATTATTTGATACATGTATGCAATGTATAAAGATCAAGTCATATATGAAAAAAATATGCTTTTTCCTTTCCCTTTGCCTTCCAAGATCTGAAAATTTTAAATATTTGTTTTTAATGTCATACTATGTCTTGAAGACTTTTTTCTTTCCCTCCCTCCTTCCCTCCATTCCTTTCTCCCTCCTCCCTCCCTCCCTCCCTTCCTTCTTTTACTTTCTTCCTTTTGTCCTTTTTCCCCTCTTTTTGGTCTGACTGGGATATTTCCATCTTCTAGTTTAGAAATTCTTTCTTCTGCTTGATCAACCTATTGTTAAGGTTCTCAACTGTATTTTAAATTTGATTTATTGAGTTCCTCATTGCCTAGATTTTCTGTTTGGTTCTTTTTCATGACCTCAATCTTTCCTGAATTTCCTATTCATATCATGAATTGCTTTTCTAATTTGTCCAAATTGCCTTCCAGTATTCTTATATATCTCATTGAATTTCCTTAGTCATTCTTTTGAATTTTTTTGTTTGTTTTTTGTTTGTTTATTTTGTTTTTATAGTACTGGGGATTGAACCCAGGGCTTTGTGCATGCAGGGCAAGCATTCTACCAACTGAGCTATATCCCCAGCCCTCTTTTGAATTCTTTATCAGACATTTCACCAATGTCTTTCCTTTGGGGCTATGGATGAAGAGCCATCATATTACTTGGAAGGCATCATGTTACCTTGCTTTTTAAAA
This sequence comes from Geosciurus inauris, assembly GCA_004024805.1. Classification (NCBI taxonomy): domain Eukaryota; kingdom Metazoa; phylum Chordata; class Mammalia; order Rodentia; family Sciuridae; genus Geosciurus; species Geosciurus inauris. The sequence goes on from PVHX01016776.1 coordinate 5,310, forward strand.
TTCTCTTTATGCCCCTATGTTGGTATTTGCACATGTGGCAGATCATCTGTCTCTACCAGTTTTATAAGGTGACCTTGGTAGTAGGCTTTCTCCTGAAGGTGTGTTTTAGGATGTCTGTCTGTTCAGAAGGTTCCATTGGCTTTGCCTCAGTTGAATGCCATGCTGTGGTCTCCCTGTAGTTTTCTTCAGCTGTAGCTGTTGGATTTGGATACAGTGCAGTGGCAGTGAGGTTGAAGAACTCAACGCCATCAAGAGCAAGGACTCCAGCAGCCCAGGTGGTTGTGATGCATACATCAGTAGGGGTGGAGTGTGCGCCCACAAGCAGATGGCCATGTGGGGAGGCATCACCAGGGGAGCCTGCAGCACCAGCCCTCAGTCCCATTGGTGATATGGACACACCCACAGGTGGACAGCCATTGGGGAGGAGTACAGCACTTGCCCTCAGACACATGTGCTTAGGATTAGAGATGGGGAAAGGGCGGGTGAATCCCTTTTAACTATCACTTGGTAAAAAACAATTAAAAGCATAATGACATGTTAATCTATCAAAATATTTTAAGGCATTGAAATGACTACATCAGACAGGAAACTTCAAAATTTCATGAAATCAATTCCAGTATTTTGCACATACATAAAATAATTTAGTTCTTTCTAGGTGCTATTTTTTAGTTATATATATGATTTATTTCCATGATTAAATTATGAGTTTTTACATCTATTGAAGTTTAGTGTAAGCTCACAGTTGCCCAAAGAATCGACAAAGGTAAGTGTGTTAGTCAGAATAAAAACTGAGAAGCAGAAATGGGAGTTTCATTATAGGGGTTTGATATTATGGAATTGTATGTGCTATTTAAGCAATTTCTTCCTATCAAATGCTGGAGATTGAAGACCTGAGCAAGACCCTGAATCAACTTGACTAACTGGACATTTAAAAAGTACTTTCCTCAACAACAGCAGAACACATATTCTGCTCAAGTGCTGATGGGATGTCTTCTAGGAAAGGCTACCATCTTCAAAATTTTTAAGGAACTGAAATCATATTAGGTACGTTCTTAAACAAGAATGAAATTAATCTTTAAATATCTGAATGTTTCTGGAAACTCCCCAAATTCTACAACACACTTCTAAAGACACCATGCTTCAAAGCCACAAGGAAACTTAGCAAATATTTGAATGGAATGACAATGAAAATACCAACTATCCAAATACATGGGATGCAACTAATGCAGTGATCACGGGGTAGCAATTGGGAGGGAGTAGGGTGTAAAGTGGGAGAAACAGCAAGAGCTCCCCAGGACAGAGGATGTCCACGTTGGAACAGAATATGAAATGAACTTGACCAGGATAACAGAGAAGCAAATGGTAGATCTGAGGGAGAATGAAGCCAGCCCAGGAGCTGTCTTGTGTCAAGAGGTGAGCTACAAAAATGACTGCTACTTTAATTCTTCCTCCAAACCTCCATAAAAATCTTGTGGCTCTCCCCAACAGGAACATGTACAAAAGGAAATTCCAGGAAATGTTATTTTGAGCTGAGTAGACTTACAAAAGCATCTTCAATCAAGATGAATTAAAACAATTTTAAATTTAAAAAAAATGAAAAGAGAAAAATATATTTGTAGCAAAAAATATATAAAGATTTAATGAATGAACAAATGGATTAATACTCAGGTTTCCAGGCTAGTCACACAACCAAATTTAATTCTAAAGAAGCTGTTCCAAAATATTTTTAAAGAAAAAAACTGACTCCAGATTTGGAAAAGGATAAATTTTATTTAAAGGATTATTGGAAGAAGGAGAAAGGAACAACTTTAACAGGGAGAGGGAGACTATTTCTATAAGATGTGTCAGAACAGGACATCTGCAAACATCTGAAAGGTGAGGAAGAAAAGGTCTCTTCATATACAGAAAAGAATAAGCAAATGTATGGTTAGTCTTCTTCAAATTACGAAGGATCTTTCTGCAAGTCAGTGATGGATCAAAGTTTAGCCGAACTGACCTTAGGTCAAGTTGGCTAACAAAAACTTTGTTCTGAATGGATCAGGGGGATGAGCAGTTCAGTTAACCATTTATGGGGGCTAGGATGGCAGTGTGAACAGTACCAGAGGACATTTTACCTTCAGTTCTGCCTACTCTTGGCAGGGGCTATTATAGACAGGTTGCATGCTAACTCAGCCAGGGAGAAGGAGAGAAAATTGTCCAAAGTCTGGTTAATAAGTAGATTTCTTCTCATCTATCATTGAGGATTAGCAGGTCAACTGATCATTTATGAGACAAAGTGTTCCTGTTTAGCCTATTCTTGGAACAGGACATCTGTAGTCCCCTCTAATTTAGACAAGGAAGGATGAGTTCTCTCAGTAATCTGTTTCCAGAACACAAAGGGCTACTACAGTTGTGCTGAATCATAGAGCTTGAGTAAAGTTCAACATTATGGGTCTCTCAGAGAATTACATCTGTTGAAATACACTTTGACCGTAACCTTTTGGCTTGCCTTGGACTTGGCTCTATGATATTCTTACATAATGATATAAATGGTATTGTTTGAGGATTTTGCCTATGTCTCAAGGATTCCTGTTAAGAGCAATTTTGTTCAGAATCACTTAAAACTAGGAACAGCCCAAGTGTCTTTCAATAGGTTAATGGATTAAACTTGTGCATTCATTCGCCAAAATATTATTCAGCAATAAAAAGGAATGCACTATTGAATTAAACAACTTAGATTTGCAGAATGTAAGGAATCAGTCTCAAAAAATTACATGCAAAATAATTCCATTTATTTGACATTTGTCAGAGGAAAACTACAGGATCAGTAATAAGATTGGTGTCTGACACTGAAAGTCAGAGATGGCAATGGATGGCAGAGGAATGTGTGGACTTTGGGGAGTGTTGGAAATAATCTGCATCGTTATTATGGTATGAGTCACACAAATATTACACATTTATCAATACCTATAAAATTGCCACCTAAAATTGGTGAGTTTTGTTGTATTCATTGCTGTGAGATGACTCAAAAATACCCTTTTGAACCCTTCTAAGAATTGTGTTATGTAAGACTGAAAGTTTGCCCAGAATTGCAGAGTTGAATGAAAGTAACACATTAATGTTTAATTTGTTTCCCTAAATAAGTATCTGCCTGATTAAAAAAAAAAATCAAGCACGTGATTCTTCTTTGAAATTAGTAATAGATCAATTCCTAGTATGTCAAACCTCAAAGGCTTATGTGTAATTTTGGTTGAGACAGAAATTTTGTTTTAGAAATGGATAAATGATCTTTTATCATTGAAGTTTTTTTTTTTTTTCATTTTTTTTCGTAGTAGTATTTGTTGTAAAGGGTGTAGAGAATCACCAGAGATAGAGAATATCTCTTTTTCAGGATAAAGCTATTAATTCATTAAGAAGACAGAAAAACTGCTGAAATGTGTACATCTACCAATGCAGAATCAAGTTACATGAGACATAAACTATGGAATTAAAAGGAAAAACATATAAACCCATATGTATAATTACAGACTTCTGTACTCTTCTGTCTAACTTAGAGAATAAGTGGAAAACATGAGAGTGTTCAGAAGACCTGAGCAAGACTCAGAATCAACTTGACTAACTGGACATTTAAAGAGTACTTTCCTCAACAACAGCAGAACACATATTCTTCTCAAGTGCTGATGGAACATCTTTTAGGAAAGGCCACCATCTTCAAAATTTTTAAGGAACTGAAATCATATTAGGTACGTTCTTAAACAAGAATGAAATTAATCTTTAAATATCTGAATGTCTCTGGTAACTCCCCAAATTCCACAACACACTTCTAAAGACACCATGCTTCAAAGCCACGAGGAAACTTAGCAAATATTTGAATGGAATGACAATGAAAATACCAACTATCCAAATACATGGGATGCAACTAATACAGTGATCATCAGGAAATTCATAGAATGGAGTGCTTATACCAGAAAAAAAGAACAGTCTCAAATCAATGCTTTTTGCTTCTGCTATCAGAATTAGGAAAACCACACTAAATTAATCCCAAAGTGAACAGAATACAAGAAACTGTCAAAAAGAGAAAAAAAAATCAATGAATGTGAGTAGAGAAAAATGAAGAAAATCAATGTATCAAAAGTCTGATTCTTTGAAAAGAAAGATCAATAATACTGATGAAGTCGTAATCAAAAGAAGACACAGTTTACCAACATTAGGCAGGAAGTAGAGGACATTACTGCAAACCCAGGAGACACTAAAAGCATGAAAAGGACAAACTATCATCAACACTGAACTCATAAATTTCACAATTCATTCTGTGAAAACTCCAAGTGATCAAAGGACCCTGAAGGAATATGTGGCCTACATTGTCCTTTTTCTACTAGAGAAATTGATTTTGTCACCTAAAGCTTTCCAACAAGGGAAACTCCTCATCCAGATGGATTCGCTAGCCTTCTCTACAACACACATAAGGAAGAAATAATAACAATTTTACACCAACTCATTCAGAATTGAGCAGAGGAGAGAACACTTCTTAGCTTATTTATGAGATCAGAATGACACTAATATCAAAACTAGATGTAGACATTACATGAAGAATGTCATGGGAAGTCCAGGAATGTCACAGGAGCAAATGGGTCCTTCAGTTCTTGTGTTCTAGCAGGCAGGGTTACTGATGGCTCATGCATGTAGATGTGCGCACACACACACAAGCTGCCAAACACATCAAGGTTTATTGAATGTACATTGGGAATAGACACCCAGGTCTATGTCCCGAACACTCCTGTGTTACCCCAGGGTCCTGTCCGTGTACCCCTTTAGTTCCTGATTTTATCAAGCATGAGGACCTAATTGAGAACAACCGAATTGTTGTGATGTATTACTAGGTCCCTTTTTGCATGCTCAATTTGCATGGGGTTATTTGCTGATTGGTTTATGTTTTAAGGCCTGTTTTGCAGGTGGGGAGGCGGGGGTGGTGAACCTTGTGCTGCCCTTGGGGTTTGTAGGCTGCCCTGTGATCAAGGTTAAGACGTCCTGTTCTCTTGAGAGAGCTGACTCCACATTCTACTTTCTTGAGAAAGCTGATTTTATTCCCTTCTGTGACTGTTTCCCTGTGACCTCCCCTCTCATCATTCCTGCCAACCTCATCTATCCTGGGGTTAAAAAACTGCTGAACTAGGGGCTGGGGTTGTGGCTCAGTGGCAGAGCACTTGCCTGGCATGTGTGAAGCACTGGGTTTGATTCTCAGCACCACATATAAATAAACAAAATAAAGGTCCATCTACAGCTAAAAAAATATTTTAAAAAACTGCTGAACTATACCTAATATGGATGTAGATCCAAAAAATTCTCAAAAAAACACTATCAAGTCAAATCCAGTACTATGTAAGAAGAATAATGCATTATAAGCAAGAAGGATTTATCTTTCAAATTCAAGGCAGGTTAATATTTATATATCCATCAATATAATTCATCATATGTCAACAAATTAAAGAAGAAAAACTATATGATTTCTTCTGCATTGGTGCAGAAAATGTGCTTGACAAAATTTAATGTTTCTGATAAACATTAAATTAAACATTAAACTAAACATTAAACATTCTGATAAACATTAAATTCTCAGCAAGCTGGAAATAGAAGGGAATATCTTTAACCGATAGAAAGTTTATTGGAAATGTCTGCACTTAATATCACACTAAAGAGTAAAGGCTCAGTTTGCCCTGTATGAGGGATAGCAAAGCAAGGACATCCACCCTTACCATTTCTATTCAATATGAAATCAATGTCTTTATCTGTACAAAATGCAAGAAAAAGAAATACTTATAAGAAAGAAAGAAAAAAATTGGAGTCTATTCACAGATAGTATAATTGTCTAACATAGAAAATCATAAATCTACAGAAAAATCTTCTAGATATAATAAGTAAGTTTAGAAAGGTAACAGGATTCAAGGTCAATATATAAAAGACAAAACTTGATTGTATTTATATAAACTAGCAATGAAAACTTGGAACTCAAATTCTGAAATTGAAAAAACAGTACCGCTGACAATAGTGCTCTTCCCTCAACAAAAACTACCTCCTCGGGTTTAGAATCCTGTCAGCTTACGTTTTCTCTTGTTAGTGACTCACACATCACCCATCTGGACTCCTCAGGGTGACATGAGGATGAGGTAACCAGTAGTTATTACACTGATTATGCTGGTGAGAAACCTGGTAGGAATGGATCATATTCTAATTTTTATTTTTCCTGGTGCTCTGACACTCTGTACGAGGATCCTTTGTGGACCAAGCCATAGGAGATTCATGTAACCCTAGTTACTGATCCTTCTGACGGAGGTGTTGTAGGCCAGCTGTCAAGGAAGCAGGATGTGGAGACAGACTTCTTTGACCCAACAAATTCACTGTTTGCTGGGTAACATAGCAAAAGTTCAGTAACTCTGCTTCTCAGCATTCTTGCGTGTAAAATGAGTAAAACCAGAAAGTCAACATTTTGGTATTCATTCCCACTCAATACCCACTAATGTCTCAGGTAAGAGAAAGATTTGTGTCTCTGGGCCTGGAAGAGAGCCCGTGAATATCTCCACTTACAGGATATGGAATAGGTTTATCCACACATCACTACTACTATTCAATTTGTAGTGGCAGCCTGGATTATCATGTTGTAGCCTCGCGATGCTACAACAGGCATAGAAAGGAGAGATGCCACTTATTTTTATTTAGTGTATGTGAATGTTAATGGTCTCACATTCCAATATTTTTAAAAAGTAACTGATTTTTCATAAAATGGCATTTAATGTTTGTATCAAGCCCGTACTGATGACAGAGAATTTGAGTGTGGCATATAAACTCGGTAAAGTAAAGCTTGCCCTCTCTTCCTCCTGAGTCTGCCATATGAAACTTCAAGGCAAGGTTAGGGGAGCATGGACCATCACTCTCTCGTTGATCCTTGACACAGGATCTTTCCAGCCCATCACTGAGCCCTCACGTGCCCACCTGCACTCAGGTCCTGAGGACCTTGCTGCTACAACTGCTGTATTTCCTCTCCTCACAACCACAAGCCTTTTTCCAGTTTGGAGCATCTTTTGCAGCTTCTTCAATGTTGTCCTTCAAGAATTGATGTTTGAACAGATGCTTGTAGAAAAGGTTAAGCCAATTGCCCCATGTATGACAATCCTAGCCTTCAGTCACCTAAACTTATGCTTTTAATACTATGCAGTCTCTACTTGTTAAATAGACAGGAATTCACTTAACTTCTATGTGTGTATATATGATAGAAAAATCTTTATGTGGAAGTTGACTTTTGACCTGGAGATTTCCCCTCTAAAATTTTAAGTAATTTTTCAAAGGTGTATAAAAAGAAAATTTCTTAAAAGATCACCTTAAGTTAAAAAGTCTGAAAAAACCTGAAATGACCAATAATTGAAGGCAGGAAATGAGGCCTGATTATATAGATTTGTGTTTGTTGACAAACACATATGCCCATACTATAGAGTCTGTGAGAAAAAATAGATGTTACACTAATATAATATTAGTTAATTCCATTGTTTATAAAAATGTGTATATAAATAAATGGAGAAAATGGAACAAAACAATGTAACACCAAATTCTACAAGTGAGAGTGGATAGTTTTAAATTCATTACATTTGATCTGCCTGGATATTTAATCGTATATATATTTTCATGGTTTGACCCCAAAACTCTACTGCCATCTGGTGTAATGAAATAGAACCTGAAGACTGAACTAGATGCCCTACTAGTTCCTTGCCCTTATTTAGTAGAAATAAGCCTTATCCTGGTTGAACACAAGGCATTTTGCCATCCCTTTGTATTGAGCTGACCTGCCCACTTTGTTGAAGTGCCATAGGTTCATGGATTGCCTTTCACGGAAGCCTGTTCAAGTTAAAGGCTTGATTCAGGCCACGTGGTGGATAAGTACCTTCATTTTTTTTTTAGTACCGGGGATTGAACTCAGGGGCACTTGACCACTGAGCCACATCTCCAGCCCTATTTTGTGTTTTATGGAGAGACAGGGTCTCACTGAGTTGCTTAGTGCCTCGCCGTTGCTGAGGCTGGCTTTGAACTCTAGATTCTCCTGTCTCAGCCTCCCTAAGTGCTGGGATTACAGGCTTGCGCCACCGTGCCCGGCTAGTACCTTCATTTTAATGCCATGGTTGTCCACCTCCCAGGAACAGGTATGGCTCCAGATATGGAACAGATATGCTTCTGTGTTCATATTTTCCAGGTGCCTAGGATGTGTCTGGAAATAGGGAAGACCCATGAAAACAAATGAATCAGTGATGACAAATCTCTGTCCTCAGAAGCTCAGTCTGGAGGAGAACCTAGGTTGGCAGAGAGATTCCAATGTGGTGTAAAAATGCTCCAGAACATGCAAACACATTTATGTGTTAAGTGGTGGAGAATGCATGTTCTCATATTAAGATTTTGCTTTAAGAGAACAGAAAGGGCACTGGCAGAGAGATGATTAAAGCTAGAGATATCAGAGAATGGGAAGAGAATCAGAGAACCTTCCTGGTAGGTTTCACCAAAACTGGATTTTGAAGATTAAATGATTCTTGATGAACTGACAAGATCTAGGGGCACATTCTAAGCCAATAATATAACAGTGAAAGATATGTGAAGGTAAATGTGAAGAATGTTAGGTACATATTACTATTATTCTTCACTATCATAACCATTTGGCTATTGATTTATATGTATCCCATAACATCACATGGTAAATCATAAATACATATAATAAAATATCAAAATCAAATGGAATAAAAAATGAAGAAATTTTAAGAAATAGAGCAGTATGATAAGTGGTAGTCAATGGGGCATCTCCCAATTATTGGAATTGGATGTCTCAGGGTGGTCACCTATCACTGTCCCTTTGTATCGGCTGTCATATAAAATAGCACACTTCAAGCTCTCAGCCTTATCACACAAATTTATCTTGTTTAAGAGAGCTCAGGTTAATGAAATGGTCTTACATTTTCTTCAGTGAACTGATGGAAATTTGTACCATTGCAACCACATCAAAATGTACGTAGGTCAGGCTGGGATTGTAGCTCAGCGGTAGAGCGCTTGCCTCGCATGGGTGAGGCCCTGGGTTTGATCCTCAGCACCACATACAAAGCAATAAAATACATTGTGTCCATCTACAACTAAAAAAAAAAAATTAAAAAAAAATGTACGTAGGTCATCTGAGTTTGATTCCCAGCACTCTCAAAATAATAATAATAATAATAATAATAATAATAATAATAATAATAATAATGTGCACGAGTTAACACCATTTAAAATCAGTAAAATTCAACATGGAAACCTACCCTTTTAAAAACAGGAAACTATTTCTTCCTCTCCTAATTTAGTTCCCTGATACAATAGAGGTAACTTACTGCAATATTTTATTTGTGCTTGTAAGATACATTACATATGCTGGGCCATCTGGCTACATTTTGGTAATGGGATAACATAATTTTCTTCTTGAATCAGGTGTTCCAAGTTAAGTCAAAATCTTGTTTATAACTGTCACTGAAGCAATGTCCAATAATGTGTAATAAGCGAATTAGGAATGGCCACTTTGAGTCAACATAAATGAGAAATTTAATGAGAGTGTTTATCAGGAAAGCACGCACGGATTGGCATAGGCCTGTAGGACAGGACAATGTGTCTTCTTTTTGACATTCGTCTCTCTATTGCATTTCATTAGCATCAAAATAGGTTTGATCTAGATCAATAAGGAAATAGTATTTCACTCAATATATTGAGAGACTTTGTTTTAGTCAGCTTTATTTCATTACTGAGACCAAAAGACCTGACAAGAACAATGTGTAAGAGGAAAAGTGTATTTGGGGCTCACAGTTTCAGAGGTCTCAGTCCATAAATGGCCAAATCCAATGCTCTGGGCCCAAGGTGAGACAGAACATCTGGGCAGAAGAGTGTGGCAGAGGAAAGCAGCTCAGGACATACAATTGAGGAGCAGAGAGAGACTAAGTTAGGTTCACCAGGGACAAATATATATTCCCCAAAGGCATGGCTCCAGCAACCCACCACTCCAGCTGCACACCATCTGCCTACAGTTACCACCTAGTTAATCCCTATCAGTGAATTGGTGAACTAATAATTGGGTTAAGGCTCTCATAACCTAATTATTTCACCACTGAACTTTCTTGCATCAATTCACACATGAGCTTTTGGGGGACACCTCATATCTAAACCATAACAGACATATTGACATATATGAAACTTACCCTTCATCAGGGTAATTTTGGTTTTGTCTCATTTAGAAAACATTGATATACATTTTCTATTTTTTAGGCACTTAACAAAGCATTCCACATATATTAACCCATTTAACCTTAAAAAAAAAAAAAAGTTAATGTTGACCTAAAATAACAACTTTGCTTTAAAGGAACAAGAAATAATTTATTCTGAACCAAATATGAGTGATCATATCCTAGGAACACAGACTCAAGTTGCCCTGAATGATGTGTCCCACGGTGGAAGAAGTTACATGAACAAAAGTAGCCAGAGAACGAAATAAGTCAAATCAATATATTCGGTAAATACACTGGTGGAGTATTAGGTAGGCAGGTTACAGCAAGGTGGGGAAATCTCTTCTATGGGTTTCATATGTTGTCTTAGTATTTTTAGCTTTAGGGTTGGTGGAGTCTAGTGGTCGGCACCAGGTATAAATAAGCTTTACCATATATTCTGAAAGATTTATTTAATCATCATGAGAACTTTAGGTCCCATATAAAGGTTAAAAATAAATGGCTATTTTTCTAAAAGGCCTAAGATATCCCAAGTTCATTTTGGCTCTGTACATGTAATATTTCGTGTCTCCACAATTGCAGTGTTCTTTTTACTTGACCAAGTTCAGTTTGTAGGATCTTTAATACAGTTGTGGCTCCTTCAGGGAATTTCAGCTTCACACTACCAATAGTAGATACCATTATCCACCCAACTGCAGACGAGAAATCTGCAATACAGAGAGGCTAGATGTGGTAGTTCTGATTATAATGCTGAGAATATGATCTGAGAGTCCATGTGCAGAGTACTCTGCTGAGCCACCACCATCATTCCTGTCTGTACCTTAGCTCAGCCTGGGACAAAAATGGCTTTCCTGAGAGACTGAGAGCTCTTACTGCAGAGATACCCTGAGATACATGTATCTGTTTGCGTCTAAAGCCAAACAGTGATGGAAATTCTACTTTCATTATTTATCTCATTTTCCATAGGAACAAGAATAATCATAGAGCTAGGCGCCATGGCATGCCTGTAATCCCAGCACTTTGGGAGGCTGAGACAGGAGAATCGTGAGTTCGAAGCCAGCCTCAGCAGCGGCAAGGTGCTAAGCTAAGCACCTCAGTGAGACCCTGTCTCTACATAAAACACCAAATAGGGCTGGGGATGTGGCTCTGTGGTCGAGTGCCCCTGAATTCAATCCCTAGTACCAAAAAAAAAAAAAAAAAGAAGAAGAAGAATCATAGAATCAAAGCATGTTATAGATAGAAAAACATTTTAAAGATTTAGACATTGTCAGGCACAACAATCTCTTCTCAGAAATAGGGAACCACTCTGGAGAAGTTAAATGACCTGTCCAACCCAAAAGGGAAGTAGACACCTGAATGCAGATCTTCATACAGCGCTTCCAGTGAAGTTTCCTCTTATAATTGAGCATGGCGAGTGTTGGGAGGGTGAGTGAAGGAGCAGCAGTCAGGTGCCTGAGAGAAGAGGAGTAAGAGAATTCCAGCCTATGGCAGGGAATCAGTCTTTAGTGTAGCAGAAGCTGTAACAAAGCAAGTGAACTCTAGTGGAGGGCACTGTTTCAAAGTTCCTTTTCTTAGGAAAAAAAAATGTTAATCCATAACAAACTGTAAGTTTAAGAGTTAATGTTTCAGAGCAGGAGGAGGCATGTGAATTTTTTAAGCCTTAGGTGGTAAATATTTTAGGCTGATAAGTCAAACCATCTGTGAGAAGCAGCCACCTCTACAACATGTATCTAAGTGGTGTGGCTGTTTTCCAGTACACTTTTATTTGTGAAAATATACTTCCCTTTTGATGACCACTGTTGTAGATCCTGGGCTGCTTGTGACTATGGAGAAAACCCTCTGGAACATGGTGCCCAGCTATTGTATGTGGGCACAACTGAGCTTTCCGGGTCTCTCTTCTTCTAATTAAATATCTCTTTAATCCCCAAAGAGATTATTAACTACTTTAAAAAAAAAAAGAATTGGCACATTGAAAGATAATGACAGTGACAAAGCTTCCCTCTTGGTTACTTTATGCAGTAGAGTTAGAATTGAAATATTTTTCTATGAACTCACCCATTCCAAGTAAGAAAATGCATTGTTTCAAGATAGTAAAGCAAGTGTGAGTGGAGGGGGTGCTTTGGATGAAAGGGATTTGAGATTAAGTCTTCTCTCCACCATTCAGTAGTTTATGTGACCAAGAAGGAAACATTTGACCTCTCTGAGCTGCAATTTCCTTGGCTATTAAAATGTGACTGAAAAGTGCCTATGGTGAATCACTGTTGTGATATGTAATTGAAGCACTCAAAGGCCAGGGAGAACACAGTTTTTAGAAATGATGGAAAAACCTTCAGGCAGTCCATATAGCAAATTTCCTGCTCTACATATATATAAGTAAAGAGTTCTGGTTTTATGCAACTAATTTCTCTCAATGTCTCTGGTTCCCATCTTACCTCTGTGGCTTGGTAACTGGGAAGGGAGGAATGAGGAAAGGTGTGTTGCCTTCCAGGTCCTAGTCTGCTGGTCTTCTGGAAGCAAAACAGAGAAAACTGACATTCTGGAAAGAAAGGCTAAGAGGACACATACAGTCAGCCTCCTAAATTTGCATTATCTGCTCCCTGAATGTAAGACCTACAGGGAGTAACTGGGTGCTCCTAAATCCCACACCAGCCTATATATATATATATTATATATATATATATTAATATATATAATATATATATATTATATTAATATAATATATATTTATATATAATATAATATTATATATTATATATATATATATATATATATATTTTTTTTTTTTTTGGTACCACGGATTGAACTCAGGGGCACTCAACCACTGAGCCACATCCCCAGCCCTATTTTGTGTTTTATGTAGAGACAGGGTCTCACTGAGTTGCTTAGCACCTTGCTGTTTGCTAAGGCTGGCTTTGAACTCGCGATTCTCCTGTCTCAGCCTCCCAAAGTGCTGGGATTACAAACGTGAGCCACCGCACCTGGCTTTTTTTGTTGTTGTTGTTTTTCTACTTAGAAGAACAGAGTCCACAAAAAAATCTTCAGGTTAATGATTTCTGTAGAAATTTTACCAAAACACACCCTGCAGGTCCTAATATGTATCAGAATGCACAGAATGTCACAGTCTGGAAAAGTCTGCTGCTTCTCATTTGTTCCTGAGAATCCTGCTGTGTAGACACTGCGTTCCAGGTAAGGACTCATGTAGCAAGGTGGAGCTCTCCAGTTTCTTACTTCAGGGTAGTGCAATCTTTACAGCCTTAGTTAGGTTTATTTCTGGGTCTTTTATACTTTTGTGGCTACTGTGAGTGGGATTACTTTCCTGATGTCTTTCTCAGTGAGTTCAGTAGTGGTGCATAGAAAAGCTACTGAGTTTTGAATGTTGATTTTGTATTCTGCTACTTTACTGAATTTGTTTATCAATTCTCAATTATTTATTTATTAATTATTCATTTATGGTGGTAAGATCTTTAGGATTTTCTATGTGTATAATCATATAATTAACAAACCGGGATACTTTGACTTCCTTCTTATTTATATCCCTTTTCTTTCTTTCTCTTTCCTAATTTCTCTGGCTATAATTTCCAGTACTATATTAAATAAGAGTAGTGAGAGTGGACAGCTTTGTCTTATTCCTGATCTTAGAGGAAATGCTGTTTCCTCTACTCAATATGATATAGGCTATGGGTTTGTCTTATATAGCATTCATTATACGTGATCCTTCTATACTTAATTTATGCAAGGCTTTTATCATAAAGAGGTGTTGAATTTTACCAAAGACTATTTCTGCATGTATTGAGATGATTATGCAATTTTTTAATCCTTGTTTCTATTTATCTGCAGTACTATGTTTATTGATTTGCATTTGTTTAACATCTTTGCGATCCCAGAATGAAAGCAACTTGATCATGATGTATGATATTTTTAATGTGCTATTGAATTCAACTTGCAAGTATTTTATTGAGAATTTTTGCATAAATGTTCATCAGGGATATTGGTCTATAATTTTTGTTGTATCTTGGACAGGTTTTGGTAAGAGAGTAATGATGGGTCTGAATGAGTTTGGAAGGGTTCCTTCAATTTCTCTTTAATAGTTTGAGGAGGATTGGTGTTAATTCTTCCTTAAAATCTGGTAAACTTCAGCAATGAATCCATCTAGTCCTCAACTTTTAATTGTTTGGACATTTTTTATTACTGTTTCAATCTCATTACTTGTTGACCTTTAGGTTTTTCATATCGTTTTGGTTAAATTTTGGTAGGTCCTGTATGTCCAGAAATTTTTTTATCTCTTCTAGATTTTACAATTGATTGTCACATAGTTTATCAAAATATTTCCTAATTATCCTTTGAATTTCAGTGGTGTCTATTTCTCTCTTCATCTATTATTTTATTTATCTGACTCTATTCTCTCTCTCTTCTGGTTAGTTTAGCTAAAAGTTTGTCAATTTTACTTATCTTTCAAAGAAGCAACTCTGTTTCATCGTGTTATTCTTTTAGTATCCTTGTTTTTATTTGTGCTCTATTATTATGCCTTTCCTTCTATGGATTCTGGCTCTGATTTTACTGATTTCTTGTTTTTCTAAAATCTTGAGGTGCATAATTAGATTATTTGAGATTCTCTCTCTCTCTCTCTCTCTCTCTCTCTCTCTCTCTGATGTAGCCATCATAGCTACAGTACTACTTTTGCTGTATTCTGAAGTTTGACTCAAGGAATTTTTGTTTCCCTTCTGATTTCTTCAATGACCCACTGTTCATTCAATAGTGTCTTGATCCATATCCATGTGTCTATATAAATTTCTGAGATTTGTCTTGCTATAGATTCATAGTTTCATTCCACTGTGATCTTATAAGATAAAATAAATTACTTCCTATTTTTGAATTTGATAAAACTTGCTTTGTGGCCTAACATATGGTCTATTTTGGCAAAAACTCCGTGCACTGATGAAAAAAAAGTGTATTCTGCAGCTGTTGATGGGATATTCCGTAGATATCTATTGAATTGATCTAATCTACAGTATAATTTAACTCATATTTCTTGGTTGACTTTTTGTCCTTATGATCTATCTGTTGGTAAGAGTAGGGTATAAAAGTTACACACTATTATTGTATTGGGGCCTATTATAAGACTTATAAACTAAGATATAATAGGAAATTTTTGTGACCTTAGGATAGGCAAAGATTTGCCATATAAAACAAAAAAAGCATAAACCATAAAATAAAAACATACAAAGTAGACTTATTAAATTTAATATCTTCAATCTTATGCTCATTGAAATTCACTATTTAAAAAAAGGTAAGTCACAAATAATTAAAAAATATAGCTATAAATATAGATGATAGATAGATATCATACAACCCCACCACTTCACTCTACTTTATCTGCCCAAGATAAATAAAACATACCTATACAAAATTTTAAATGAATACCCATCATTGTTATACTTTTTATAATCCCAAATTAGAAAAAACCCAAGCATGTGTCAACAAGTGCATGGATAAATAAATTGTGGTATTTGTAGAATAAATAGTAGCACAAATCAGCAAGCACCATTCACACGGAAGGCATTCACATGAGTTCTAATTTAAGTGTCCTACTGTTCTTTCAAAAGAGAACAATCCAGTGGACTTATTCATAGTACTGTATAGTTAACTAACAGTGATGATATTAATAATAACAAAAGTAAAAATAATAACCATTTTTGAGCTATTATATGCTAGAAAATCTTCTATGCACTGAATATGTATTAACCCTTTTAATATGCACAGTGGCTTTCTGAAGTAAGGTCCATTTTCATTACAATTTCATAATAAGGAAACCAAAATAGGTATAAAGAGGTTAAGTAATTTTTTAAAAGTTGTGCATTTTGTTAGTGGTGGTATAGGATAGTCACTGAAAGCAACTTAATCCCAAAAGATGCACTTGAATATTTTTTTAAAGTGTTAGTTAAAAAAATGTGCCTTTAGTGGATGAAGTTCACAATAACATAAAAGAGTGAAGAGAAAAAATTCCAGAAAGAGAATCCTTAGTTTTTGGCCAAGCTCACCCTTCCTTGGGGGTGGGGGAGGATTTTGGTTAAGTGACACCAATAAAAGGCCCTGAAGAAGGTCTTGGGTTGGACAGGAGCCCAGCACCTGCTATTCTTGTCTTATGGGCCTTCTAAGAAGTGGGACCTCAGAAATTTCATGATGCTTTTTCAAACTCCCATGCTTCACAGCAAGGCTAGGAATCTAAAGTGACTGTATCTTTTCTCCATGTAGTCATTTTAAAAATGGGAAGATTCATCTCACCTGACTTACTGTTTTAGTCAGCTTTTTCACTGCTGTGACTAAAGGACTCAATCAGCACAACTATAGAGGAGGAAGTGTTTATTTGACAGCTCGCAGCTTCAGAGGTCTCAGTCCATAGAAGGCCGGCTCCATTCCTAAGGGTTCGAGGTGAGGCTGAACATCATGGCGGGAGAGGGTGGTAGAGGGAAGCAGTTCACTTCAATGTAAACAGGAAGCAGAGAGAAAGACTCCACTCCACTCTCCAGATACAAAATATATACCCCAAAGCTACACCCCAATTCCCACCTCCTGCCATACCCTACCACTTCAGTTCCCACTCAGTTAATCCCATCAGGGACTAATTCACTGGTTGGGTTAAGACTCTCACAACCCAATCATTTCTCCTCTGAACCTTCTTGCATTGTCTCACATGTGAGCTTTCTTTTTTTTTAATTAATTAATTAACTAATTATGTATTTTACAATAAAATGCATTTTGACACAGTACACAAGTGAAGTACAACTTCTCATTCCTCTGGCTGTACATAGTTCAGAGTTACTCCAATAGTGTAATCACACATGAATATAGGGTAATAATGTCTGTTTCTTTCTAATGACCTTCCCATCCCCACAGCCCCAACCCTCCCCTCAGTCCCCTCTACACAAACCACAATTCCTTCATTCTTCCCTATCCCTCTACCCTACTATGGATCAGCATCCACTTATCAGAGAAAAAATTTAGTTTTGGGGTTTTGGGGATTGGCTTATTTCATTTGCCATGATATTCTCTAGCTCTATCCATTTACCTGAAAATGCCGTAATTTTATTCTTCTTTAATGCTGAGTAATATTTCATTGTGTCTATATACCACGTTTTGTTTATCCATTCATCTGTTGAAGGGCATCTAGGTTGGTTCCATAGTTTAGTGAATTGAGCTGCTATAAACATTGATGTGGCTGTATCACTGTATTATGCTGATTTTAAGTCTTTTGGGTATAAACCAAGGAGTGGGATAGCTGAGTCAAATGATGGATCCATTCCAGGTTTTCTGAGTATCTCCATACTGCTTTCCAGAGTGGTTGTACCAATTTGCAGTCCCCCCAGCAATGTATGAGCATACTTTTTCCCCCATATCCTCACCAACTGTTACTGTTGCTTGTATTCCCCCACATCCTCACCAACCTTACCGTTGCTTGTATTCTTTTTTTTTAATTTAATTATTTTATTTAAATGCGTTTCAAGTCATAGTACATAA
This sequence comes from Geosciurus inauris, assembly GCA_004024805.1. Classification (NCBI taxonomy): domain Eukaryota; kingdom Metazoa; phylum Chordata; class Mammalia; order Rodentia; family Sciuridae; genus Geosciurus; species Geosciurus inauris. The sequence goes on from PVHX01016776.1 coordinate 23,075, forward strand.
ACAGAGCTCAGTTTTTCCATTTCTCTGGTTGCAAATCAGATAGAGTCACATTATTTGTGTCTTCATACACGCACCAGGGGCAGTAATGCCGTTGCTTGTATTCTTGATAAGTGCCATTCTGACTGGAATGAGATGAAATCTTAGAGTGTTTTTGATTTGCATTTCTCTAATTCCTAGAGACGTTGAACATTTTTTCATATATTTTTTGATCGATTGTATTCGTTCTTTTGAGAAGTTGTCTGTCTGTTCAGTTCCTTGGCCCATTTATTGATTGGATTATTTGGTTTTTTGGTGTTAAGTTTTTTGAGTTCTTGATATATCCTGAAGGTTAGTGCTCTATCTGAGGTATGTCACATGTAAGCTTTTTGGGGACACCACACATTCCAAACCATAACACTTATTCAGTTTTGGTTAAAATTGTGTGGATCTAGATCCTGTTGGTTTAGCATTGCTGTGGGCTGAAAGTCTGTGTCTCCACCACATTTGTATGTTGAAAGCTAACCCCCAAGTGTATAATATTAGGAGTTGAGGACCTTTGGGTAATGCCCTGGTGGACATGAATTAATCTCTCTTTTAAAGGATTAGTGTCTTTTTAAGAGAAACTCCTGAGAGCTGATTTGTCCCTTTAGCCACGACATAACACAGTGAGGAGATCCAGAAAGCAGGCCCTCACCAGACACCAAATCCACTTGTGTCTTTATCTTGGACTTGCCAGGATCCAGAAGTGTCAGGAATGAATTCCTGTTGTTTATGAGCCATCCTGTTTGTGGTACTTTGTTGTGGCAGTCCAGACAGATGGCCACAAGCGTTTTCCCATTCCTGACTTTTGCTGTTGCAGCTGCTCCTGTCTTGAGGCTAAGATTCCTGCCAAGATGCTCCACTTGCAGGGTCCACAGATGCTACAGCTGCTGGAGAAGTCCTTGCTGAAGCACCTCCCTGAGTCCTTAAAGGTGAGAGTGGGATATTCTCTGGGAAACAAAGAGCCAGCTGCATCTTACGAGGACAGAGGTAGGAAAGAACACAATCCCAAAAGGTTGTGGAGAAAGCCAATTCCAAATGTTTGCAGAAAATTACAGAAATGAAACATAGGTTGCCAGTGGTTGAGGAGTGCGTGAGGAGCATAGAAGTAACAAAAGTGATTATTAAAGGGCCCCATGAGGGATCCTGGGGGGGAGGGGGAGGGGGGAATATTCTGCATCTGCATCTTGACTGCATCAATGTATCTATTGTGGTTGTAATGTTGTACTATAGCTTTGCAAATATTACCCAGGGAAGAACCGAGTAAAAGGTATGCAAGACGTCTATTATTTTCCACAATTGCGTGAGAATCTAATTATCTCAAAGTTAAATGGTTAGAAAATAAAAAAGTAGATTCACCAGCAGGATATAAAGTTCATTTTACAATAATGGCAAAGAAAATAGACAAAGGGTGAGGCTTCTCATCTTGTAGGAGCAGAGTAGGGCTGCTGCAGCTGAAAATTGTACAATTGGGGAGTTAAAAATTTTTATTCATAAATTGTATTTTAAAATTTTTTTTGATTTGTTCTTTTTCGTTATAATGATAGTAGAATGTATTTTGACATATCATGCATACATGGAGTATTACTTCCCATCTTTTGTGGTTATAGATGTGGAGTTAACGCTGGTCGTGTATGTGTTGGTCTTAATATTTTGCCATGTGAGTATTTTTAAAAGATTTTTTATTGAAGCAAACAAGTAGAACCCAAGAGCCATTTGACAGAGACTTTTCTTTTTTTTTTTTTTGTGGTGCTGGGGATTGAACCCAGGGCTTTGTGCATGTGAGGCAAGCACTCTACCAACTGAGCTATAACCCCAGCATTTACTAGGTACCTTCCAATCATAAAATTATCAGGGTTTCATAGAAGTAAGCCTCCTCCAGGTCAAACACAGGCTTTTCACCATCTCTGTGTAATGTGCTGACACTCCCACTTTGTTGAAATGTTACAGGTTTATGGGACCGTGTTCCACATGAACCAGGGAAACCCATTCAAGCTTAAGGCCCTGGTAGACAAGTGGCCTGATTTTAATACTCTGGTTATTCGTCCTGAGGAGCAGGTAAGTTGCCTGGTGAGAAGTGAATATGCCTCTGTGCTCATGTCTGCCATGTGCATATCGGGGACCTGGCAATAGGGCAGACCCCAGGGAAACAGAAATGAGCTATAGTGATGCCAGCTCAAGAAGCTCACACTCTGGGGAACAGAAGATCCTAAATGAATTGCAGCATGGTGTGAAATGGGCAGAGAGAGAGGTATAAACAAAACAGTAGTAGCACAGGGAGAAAGTATATACTTTCATACTTTCACAGGGAGAAAGTATATACTTTCACACTTTCAAAGATATACTTTCACACACTCATTTGTTATTTCATTTTATTGACAAGCCAGTCCCCCAACCAGCATTTCATGATGCTGAAGACCAAAGACAATTTGTTATTTCTTGCACTCGGTCCGTGAGAATTAGAGGCAACCAAGAGAAGGTCATGTCAATTTAAGATTATGTGGATGATGCAGAGAAGAATCTGGTCTTTCACGACGGATATTAAAAGAGCATTTCCTAGGCTAGATTTCTATATTGTAATAAATCAGACCCTAATTTCATTTTTCAACTGTTAGCCTAAGGGGAAAAAATATTTCCTGTCTTTGAAAACCACTGGCCCTAGAGTCATGCATACCAACTCTTTCATACTAGATCACAAACTCGCACTGTAAGGCTCTTCTTACTGAGATGCTGCACTGCTTTGTAACCAACTGTCCACAGTGAAGTAAGTAAAACAGGGCCAAAGAAAAATTGCTACGTGTGGTAGATGTTACAGGGAGAGTATTGGAGTTGCTTCCTAGTGGAATTTGTACTAACACTCAGTGTTGAACACAAATTTTTAAAAACTTTTAAGGCGAGACAGAAAAATTGCTAGTGTGATCACCAGTGTCATAATAACTGAATAGCAAGTGTATTTTTGTTTAATATTTCTTGATATTGGAAGATGAAAGAAAACTTATAGATGAGTCTACATTGGTTGAAATAATTTTTTCCTTTTTTCTGTTCCTTCATATTCAAATAAACCTATCCTGGTTTCAATAAATTTGCTAGATGTGTTTGAATATATAGGTTCATGAATGAAGTTAGTTGTTCATTGGTAATGTAAGTCTTTTTTTTTTTTTTTAAGAAGGTATACTGAGCTCACCATCTTTTTGTTTGGCTTCACCATTTACAGATGGATAATCTATCCTGTTACTTGTATGGATTATAATAACGACATGCTTATAGTTCAAAGCAAAACGTATTCTTTTAGTTATAGATTTATCTTCTCAGTTGTTATTTTGACTCTTACACATGGGTTTTATGGAGGTATAGAATAATGGGTTTGATTAGATTATCTCTGAGATTTCAAAGCAGTGGTAGAGTTAGGATATTTTTCTTTTTTAACTGAAGAAGGGAGTCCTTGACTTGATCCTAAATAAATAGTTTCTAAGTAAAGGCAAAAACAAAAAACCCAGAAAATGCTAATTTTTGAATTTAAAAATATCATAATATAAAGGAGTTCTGAAAACCAGTATGACAATCACCAACTACAAACATTTTGGCTGATTCTTCTTTTCTTAACCTAAACAGGAAATGACAGATGACCTTGATCACTACACCAATACTTACCAGATCTTTTCCAAGGATCCCAAGAACTGTCAGGAATTCCTTAGTTCACCAGAAGTCATCAACTGGAAGCAACACTTGCAGATTCAAAGTAAGATCTGTAATGTGTGCCAGCTGCTGAAATCTCCTGCATGAATACCATTGCAGGGGTCCCTTTTCATTTTGAATACGCACCTTGCCCACCATAACCTTTCCTCCAGGCTTCAGACATTCCTTGTGCTGTCCATTTCTTAAGCTACTACCTCTGTAGTGAACACCTGTTAATTGTAGTATATAAGGTTTAAAAAGGAAATTTTGAGTAGTATGTTTTCCTAGGAGCTAAGGACTCATTAGCTCCTAGGAGTGTCCAGGACCTATTAAAGAACATGGGTAGGGGAGCAAAGCTTCTTTCTGTCCAATTTCTGTTTTATCATACTGTCAAATTCACAAATGAGTATCTTAGAAAATAAGATATATGCTCTCTTTGGGCTGGGGTTGTGGCTCAGTGGTAGACTGCTTGCCTTGCATGCACGGGACACTGGGTTTGATCCTCAGCACCACATAAATAAATAAAGGTATTGTGTCCATCTATGACTAAATTTAAAAAAAAAAAAAAAGATAATATGCTCTCTGGAGTCAGAGTACCAAGACTGCAACCTTGCTGGTGCTGTTATTAGCTATGTGATCTAGGGTAAGTAACAATCTCTCTGTGGGTCAGTTCCTTACGTGTAAAATATTATCATAAAATATTTATTGAGCGTAAAATAGAACATAAAATATAGAGTCCTTGAGGATTAAATGAGATCTTGACTGGGAAATGTTTAGCAGTTAGATTTCCAAACCTTCATAAAATAACAATTTAAACCCACCATCATTTATTAGCTCACAATCGTGTGAGTTAGCACTTTAGGTTAGGTTCAATCTATTAGCAACAATCTATTGCACTGAGTGCATAGAAATTGTCCAGTAGATTTTAGTTACTATGTCTATATCTCATCTCCTTTGGGAATCTTTACTGTACCCTGATCCATTAAAGACTTGTGTGATATGATGCTAATTTAAAAAATTTTTAAATATATGGAATTGATGTAGCCATTGTCCTCTGAGGCTTATATCATGACTGAACACATGGTTTGTTGATTCTATCCACATACCTTCTGACTCCTTTGGGCAGTTTTTCCCAAACATTAATGAAGAATGATGCCTTACTTTCCTCATCTAGGTTTACAGGCCAGCCTGGATAAGGTGATAAAAAGCCTTGTAGCCATTCATTTGGGCCAAGTCAAGCACACGCAATGCTTTCTCTACATGATACATGACACAGCAAAGAAACTGGCTCCTTCACTGCTGGATGGGAAGAACTCATCTCCCAAGGGTGACAAACCAAAGTCCCTGTAAGTCCTGTAGGAGCCAAGCTGCACCCTTCAGTTTTCACTCCTGAAGTTGTCCCCTGTATTAGTTTTCAAGGACTATCGGAAATATTAACACAAACTGGAAAGGGCTAAAAACAATAGAAATTCATTCTCTCATGGTTTTGAAGTCCAGAAGTTCAAAATCAAGGTGTAGGCAGGGCCATGCCCCCTCTCAGGTCCACAGGGAGGAGTCCTTCCTTGCCTCCACCAACTTCTGGTGCCTCTATCTAGATGCCGCATCATTGTGGTCATTAAACAGTCACTTTCACATGACATTCTCCTCTAAGTGTCTTCTCCTCTTTTGTCTAAAGACACTTGCCATTGGATTGAAAATCCCCAGAATAATCAACATGATTTCATATCGAGATTCTTAACTTCAGGATCCTTAAATCTGCAAAGATAATTTTTCTAAACAAGATCACATGTACAAGTTCCAGGTGAATATACCTTTTTGAGGGGCCACCATTTAACCTGCTATGCTTTCCAACTTCTCTCCCAGTTTTTGTTCTGAACTCCTTGGGATCTATTTTCTGCAAAGTAGCCTAAGTAACCTTTTTAAAATTTCAATAAGACCATGTGCCTCTTCTGCTTAAAAGATTCCAGTACTTCCCATCTCACCTAGAAATACTTCTGAACTCTTTCTCAGCCCTGTAAGAGCCAGTATTCATTTACCTTTCAGAGATCATCTCTAGTTTATTTCCTCCCACAACCCTGGCCTTTGTCTTGTCAAAAAACAAAATTGCAACAAATTATTTTAAAGATATTAATTGGCTGTTATTTGTGCTTCTATAATCAGGCAACATTTCATTCTACAAAACAGTACATGTTCCAATGGGGTAGATGGAAGAAGTTAGTTTTACAGCAGAGAAGAGCTAAAGAAAGTAAAAACAAAGAACAAAAAGCAGATTGGTCATTTCAAAATTACTCTCCTTGTAATACTGTAGGCATAGAGAGACAAAACAATAGAAAAATAACTGGTTAACATCAGGTTACTTTTTGTAAGGATTAAAGCAGAGGGAACTTCATACTCATTGCATTGAAACCTGGCTGTGTGAACAATTGGTGGTTATGGCTCTCTCTCCCCTGAGGTCAGATAATGTGTTCTAGGTTTGGTGACCTGGAACTTTAGTACTAGTGATCACGTTCTGGTTTTTAATCTGATCTGTGGAGCCCAGTGTAAAACTTAATCCATAAAAATGGTCTTCTGTAATTTTTGTTGAACTCTTCCTACTTGATCATCACAAGCTTTGAATTAGCGATTCTGCCTAAAATGTCTCTCCCTCACCCACCCAGTATTTACACCTAGGATTTCTTTTGTTATGCAAGACTATTCAAATGTTACCTTGACACTCTCCCTGCTCAGTTATTCAAGTCACTTCCCGGTTATTCTTCACACATGACCCAGTTTGTTTTCTTCATTGTATTTATGATTATTTGAGATAATTTAATTTATTGGCTGTTGAAATTCTACCCCAACAATATTGCAAACCCTACAAGAGCAGAGATCCTCCCTTGGTTGTTCACTGATAGATTCTCAATAGCTAATATAGTACCTGGCACATAGTAGGTGCTTCATGTGTTTAATAAATTCATTTCATAAAACAAATGGGTTCCAATAAGAATAATTTGAATAAATTATATATTCTTTCCCACTGATGTTTTTAGTGTAACACAGAATAGAATTAAAAAGCAATGAGTGGAGATTTGATCTCAGGATGCTCAGTCTCATGACCTTCTGTGCTTATGTTCCAGGAAAGCTTTTATTCACAGGGTAAAGGACATTACAACCTAGAAAGCACCTCCATGTCTAAAGTTTCATTGGATCGTGGTGACCCTTTGAGATAGACAGGCAGGAGGCATAACCTTCATTTTCTCCATAGAAAGCAGGCTCTGATGATGGAGTGCTTGCTCACCATGTGGATGGTGAAGGATATAACTGCAGCTTGAGGATAATCTTCTAGTCCCACATCCAGGGCTCTTTCCAGCATGTTCCTATGGCCCCTTTACACACTGCAGAAGTCTTCTGACTTATGTGTTCTGTAACATGCTGCCCCTCTCTGGACTACACTTTCTCATTTGTTCAACACAATGGCCAAGGTCCTCAGACACCAACATTCTAAGGTTCCACAATTCTAAGCATAGACTTTCCTGCTTGCTAGCAAATTTTCTAGGAAACTTTTCTATGTCAAATAAGGATAATCACACCTGAGCCAAATAACTTGCCGGGCTATAGCCAAAACCAAATGAAACAATTATAAATAATTTTTATATACTGCTTACCATCTGCCTGGTCCTAGTTCTAAGCACCTACAAACATGGGCTCATCAAAGTCTGATGATGATTCCCTAAGGAGATCTGTTTATCATCCCTAGTCACCAGAGGAGGAAAGGGAGAACATGAGAGATTAACCATCTTTGGTTTTGATCAGCTAAAGCCACACAAGCAGTGTAGATAGGAACCAGCTCTGGCTACATCCTTAGATAGGCTTCTGTTTGCCTCTTGGTGCAATTTTGGGGAAAACAAAATATTTCACAATGTGTGTGATAGTAAGGACTGTTCTTTTCCCTTGTTCCCAATAGCAACCAAGAGATGTTTAAACACTCATCCCTGGATATTACCCATGCTCCCTTGGTGAATAAATTCTGGTATTTTGGTGGCAATGATAGAAGTCAGAGATTCATTGAGCGCTGTATCCGGACCTTCCCCAGCTTCTGTCTGCTGGGGCCTGAGGGGACCCCTGTGAGCTGGACCATGATGGACCAGACTGGAGAGCTGCGAATAGGAGCCACCGTACCTGAGTACCGAGGCCGGAGTCTCCTTTATCACACCTCCTTTTGCCAGATCCAGACTCTGGGAAAACTTGGCTTCCCCATGTATGCCCACGTGGATAAGGCCAACCACATTGCACAACGCGTGATCGCCAAGCTGCATAATATCCCCATGCCCTGTGACTGGAACCAGTGGAACTACATGCCTCTGTGAAAGTGGCCCTGGACACAAAGACAGGAATGAGTGGCTTTGCATGTGGCTGGAGAAGAGGATAGGTAAACAGAGGGAAGAATAAATTGTAATGGAGTGGACTATGAGCTCCAGGAAGTGGGGATGAGTGGTAAACAACAGAACCAGGATCCCTGCCCTCAAATGGCTCGTGGACTTTGTTTTGTTTCCTCAGCATTAAGTTGACCCAGTACTCCTACTCCCAGGCTAGTTCAGCTTCCACATTCCCAGGATCCTTGCATGCTTTTCTGTTTTGCTCTTCTAACTCATTGACCCTTGTGCATTTGCCAGGAAGTGGATACTGTAATCCCCCCCCCCCTCGGCTTCGTATAACTTTTCTTTATTGGCTGGAGAATAGCCTGTCTTTTGAATAGGTTTTGTGAAAATAATTCTTTCCCAGACTTCCTAGGCTTTGTATTATAATCACATGAAATATATTATACACATGCACACATATGCAGTGTACACAAAGCAATAGTGAGAATAGTTAAGAAGACACTCATTGGTAATATTTTTGCAGCTAGTATTAATATCATTTGCAATGAGTTATCTTTTGCAATTCGTATCCCAAGAGAGACAATCAAACATTGCTTCTAAAGGCTGAGCTTCCTCAATCCCCTCCGGCAATCCTGTCCTAATAAAGAGATCCTAAAAAAAGAAAGAGTCTTTGATTCTTTGATTCTTAATCTACATGGTTCATGGGAGGATATGGATGTAAGGATAGGAGGAAGTGAGATACTCCAACCAGGGATGTGGATATTTATTATCAGGGACAGGGCTGTGGGAGGCTTTGCACAGGGTTGGAGACTGGGTTTCACCTGGCAGCGGCAAACTATTTTGAGATACCTGAATCCTCTGTAGCGCTAACAAGAGCCATGTAGGAATCTGGTTGATAAAGGAGGCCACCAGAGAAATCATCTCTGAGTCTCCCTAGAAGACGATCCCAACAGTGCAGGAGGAATAACATCTACTCAAAGGAGAAAAGAAAGAGAGAGACCCTCACCAAGTTGGGACTTGAGATTATCACATCCCAATTCCTCAACATCTGAACATCAGCTAAAACACCACTCAAAACTTCCCTGAAGTCAGCAAGAAAAGAGGGTCTTTATGATATAGAAGTAGGAAGAGGAGAGCCTGCTGATCCTGAGAGAAAAAGAGAGTCCATAATATTAAGGTGGGGGCAGGGACTCATCACTCTCAGCTTACAGAAATCCCATCTTGAAATCAGTAGGGCATATTGGCTTTGCATTTTCAGTTAGCTAACTTCAAATAAAGTTATCTGAAAGCAGTGCTGATACAGGCATTGAAAGCCTCCTGTGAAGGGGATTATTAGGTCATTAGTTCCTCTAATCCAAACGTCAAACCCTGAGGTTATTTGTCCTGTGGCCCCAAGCAATTATTTAAGAATTTCTTCAAGTCTACATTTGGTTTGCTGTGAATGACAGAATATCTACTTTCTCCTCTAGGCTAAAGCTGCCAGAGGGTGATGAAAACACAAGGATCCTTTCTTCTTCTTTAAATTCATTTTCAAAAATTCACTTTGATAGGAATTTCTTATTCTACTTCCAAGTCAATGATAAGTCTGAAATTTTTAACAATTCCTTTTAAAAACTTGTAGGTTGTGTATAAACCTATTTATAAACTTAGTTCATTATGTAATTATGAATATTCTAAATCCTAGTTATAGATTTTATTTTCCTTATAAAGATTTTAATTCTCTGGTAATAAATAGTACCATTCTAAAAAGCAAATAATTCTTAAAAGTTTAATAATCAAATAAAAATAAATTAAAATCCTAATAATGCTAGTAGCTGGGGAATTTTTCTAGAATTCTCACTGCAACTCCACTGCCATGGCTCCACTAGGCATCCCTACTGAAGACACCTCTGCCCTTTTTCAAATCTCTTTCTGGCCTTTCAGACTTCCCTTGGAAATCTCAGTGAAAGTTGCCATGACCCCATAGCTCTTGCATCCTGCACACCTGCAAAACCAGCATCACGTGGCTGCCAAGGTGGACCTCAGGCATACCTGGGCCCACTTGAACCAGGACTGTGTGAACTGAGAAACAAATCCCAAGGCTATGGAAAGTGGCTTGGACTCAGTCCCTGAAACAGCTTTGTCCCAGAAGGCCTATGGGCATCTGATGGAATGGACAGCCTTAAGGATTTCTGAGATGTCTTCAAGGGCTTTTCCAGATTGTCCTGATTGTTAGCATTCCTGTTGATCTCTTTAGTAGGCTGTTGCATGGTCATGCCATTCTCTCTCAAATGTGCATTTTTTTTTCCAGGCTGCAAGTTTTCCAAATCTTTCTGCTCTATAGCCTTTTACTCTCAAGTCTCTGTAAATGTCATTAATAGCAAATATACCTATGCCACAGCCTGAATGCTCTGCCATTCAGAAATTTCTTTCACAAATATCTTAGATCATATCCTTTAAATTTGGCCTTCCATAAAGCTCTAGAGCATGGAAACAATGCAGCTATGTTTTTTGTAGTGGTGTAACAAGGATGACCTGTGTTCCAATTTCTAATCAATCCTCATTTCCATCTGAGATTAGTTCCCTAGTCTCCGTGTCTTCTAATTCCTGAACGGAATTGCCTGTAATGTTCTGCAGACAGCATTCTAAGCCTTTTCTAGCCTGCTATTGCAAATTCTTCCAGCCTCTTATCTAATTCCAAAGCTGCCATCACATTTTTTAGAAGTTTTGATAACAACCTCATTTCTCCTCTGGACATATTTTCTGGATTAGTCTGTTTTGTGTGGATAATAACATGATAAACTAGATTATAAAGAAAAAAGTTGATTTTGGGTTCATGGTTCTGGTCCAAGCTCAAGGACTGGCATGAAAAAATAGATGATTATTGAAAAAGGGAGAAGTGAGAGAGTGCCATTATTCAGAAGGCAAGTGGAGACAGCTATAGCAGGTGTGGAGGCAAGTGGAGGGACTGACTTTAGGAAGTACATAAAGGAAAAAGTTGCACTTATATTGATTGAAGGGGATGGCAAGAGGTGTGAGACAGATGCTGAGGGTTAGGTAGACATCTTATGGGAATCCATGGAAGTTCTTTTTAAGAGATAAGAAATAGATGGCTCATAGACATAATCTCCAGAGGGCTCCTAGACCATGTAGCCTAAATGTGCTTAGCCAGAATGATCACCCAGTGCTATTGCTGGTGTCCACTGGAAATTCCATGACTACTTCTGTGCTCAAACTCTAGAGGCCACACCCCAACATCTCCGATGGATACTCTCAGGTGCTGCCACTAGAATCACAGCCCCTGCCTTCACTGCCACCAGTCTGCTTAGCTAAAGACTAAAGAGTGTGTATGCTTGATGTAGTCTATGTCTTGTTCCTGTGCCCTCGCTGCAAATGGTGTTACGAGGTCCTGTAGCCAGTATTTTCAACTACTTCAATATGGGAGACTACCTTGGCCTGGTAAGGCAGAGAGATTCTCCAAATATTAAAAAGGGCTTTCAAATATTGGGTATCTGTAAAAGAATTATAAATTCTACCAGACAGCATCCCTTATCCGCCCTCGCCCCCACCGTCCACCTCTTAACAAACACCACAAAGTATTGGATTATATTGAAATGAAGCCTAGGTAGCACATCATTCTGCCTGTAGATACGTCATTAAGTCTCTTTACAAGATGGCTTTAAAAAGTATACCCAAGGACTGGGATTGTAGCTCAGCAGTAGAGCGCTTGCCTCTCATGCGTGGGGCCCTGGGTTCGATCCTCAGCACCACATACAAAGCAATAAAAAAATAAAGACATTGTGTCCATCTACAACTAAAAAAATATTAAAAAAAAAAAGTATACCTAATACGATTAACACAGGTAAAATAAGTAATTATTTCTTAATGTTATAAACTCTCCACTCTTCAGTCAGTGTTTAATTTCCCCATCCATCTCTCTCTCTCTCTCTCTTTTTTTTTTTTTTTTTTTTGGTACTAGGGATTGAACTCAGAGGCACTCAACCACTGAGCCACATCCCCAGCCCTATTTTGTGTTTTATGTAGAGACAGGGTCTCACTGAGTTGCTTAGTGCCTCCTATCCATGTCTCTTGTAGTTGACTCATTGGAACCAAAATTTGAATAAAGGATCTAACTCCCTGTTTTCTTTATCTCACCATTCAATTTTATTTGTTAAAGATACCATGTTGCTTGTCTTATAGACAAACCTTCTAGATTTGTTTAACCTGTTTTTCATAGATGTTTAACTTGGTTTTTTTTTTTGCATTCTGGATGTAAAAGTTTGATTACATTCAGATTTCATTTTATAGGAAGAATAGTTCATAACTGTGACTTCCTACTGCATCACATCAGGGAGCCGCATAAATTCTTTTGGGCATGCTCAAACTAATATGATTGGTCCAGCTACTGTCAGACTTTTCCAATCATTATAAATTTCCTTGTCAACTATTCACCTTTTTGTTTTAGCAGCCACTGATGAAATTTACCTAAGTGCATTGAGTAATAAAATATTCACTGGTTTTAGATTAATAAATTCAATTTTTAGAGCAATCTTGGGTGGAAGCCTAAGAATTCCCCAGTACTGTTAATGATGTTGTTTGGGGAACAACATCCCTTGTTTGATTTCTCCAAGTCAAAATCTGAGTCCAGGCTATGTAGACCATGTGGCCTCCAAGCAATTTTGGCCACACATATAGTTTCCCTCAAATCCACACACAGTAGGAACATATACTAAATTTCTGTAAAGCCAATTGCAATAACTTATTTCCATTTGTTTCAGCTACCAACTTGAAAAACATTTTTGCTTCATTTTGATGTTACAGGATTGATTTTTAATTTGTTTATTTCATATTTAAGAAAACCATTTACATGATTTCAAAGTCAAATATACAAGACAGGCACATTCAAAGAAGTCTAGCTTTCATTTCTATTTTCTATACTTTTTTTAATGCCCCAAGCCCATGATAAGCATACTTATTAATTTTTGGCTTATCTTTCTACTTTTTAAAATATAACAAAGCATTCAGTTTGTTCTGAACTTGTTTTTTTCCTGAGATTTATATTTCTGAAATATCTTTGGGGGGGGGCAGGGGTACTGGGGATTGAACTCAAGGGTGCTCTACCACTGAGCTACATCCCCAACACTTTTTATTTTGAGACAAGTTCTCACTAAATTGCCCAGGCTGGCTTGAACTTGGGATCCTCCTGCCTTAGTCTCCCTAATTGCCAGGATTACAAGCATGCACCCCTGTGCCTGGCCTAATATATATCTTAACAGCAAATATATCCTCCTCAATCCCTTTTTCTTTTCTGTTTTTTAAATGTGTCATAATTGATTCCACTAGTCACCTATTGTATTAGTCAAGGTTTTCCAAAGAAACAATCAATATGAGGCAGATACAGATGATATCAATACATTGATTTATTATAAGGAATTGGTCACATGACTAGGGAGGCTGAAAAGTCCCAAGGTCTGTAGTCTGTAAACGGGAGACATACCCAGGAGATCCAACTGTAAGTTCCAGTCTGCAGTCAAGAGGAGATTGAAGTCTCGGCTCAGCCAGACAGGCTCATAAGTAACATAGCTGCCTGAAGTAGCATAACCTTTGACACAAACCAGAAGCTATACAAAACAATTAAAAGGAAAACTGGGAAAGTCCAGAGGGGGCTTTTTAATCTCTGACTATTTCTAGGACTTAAGAAAGCTCCATGTTTGCATAGGGCTGTGTACACACCCTAGCATTGTGGACATGCTCAGGAAAGAGCAGAGAATGCTCTCAGCTCTCTCTTGTGGCTGATCTTGAGACTCTAAGCACACAGGAAGTGAAGATTAAGGCAGAGTGGTAAACTGCCTCCCTAAGCATCAAGGCAGGACCTAAAACAAAGACAAAGCTCTCAGCAAAGGCTTGGAGATGGATGGTTTCAAGCATTTAAGGAAGCCATGTAGTTGATCACTGAGCTAACCAATCAGAGACTTTGGTGGCCACACACCACAAACTTAATGATTGTACTCAAAACCACCAAATGTTATATTTACAAGTGCAATATTTATAACCTGTGGATTGTGCCACAATAGAAACTGAACATTAAAAACTAATCACATACGATACATAAACTACAGCGAAAATGGGCAAAGGTAGCCAGGTACGGTGGCTCATGCCTGTAATCCCAGCCCTTTGGGAGGCTGAGACAGGAGAATCACGAGTTCAAAGCCAGCCTCAGCAACGGCAAGGCGCTAAGCAACTCAGTGAGAAAAATAGGTCTGGGGATGTAGCCCAGTGGTCGAGTACCCCTGAGTTCAATCCCTAGTACCATAAAAAAAAAAAAGGGCTAAGGTATGATAGGTAATTCATAGGAGGCATATCAGTGGTCAAGAAGCTTGTGTAAAGCACAGTTGTGCAATCATTATCAATCTTACATAAAATTATTTGTTTTCCATTAAATGAGATTTAAAAGAAAATTTAAAAAAATTTGGAAACTGGCCTTGAACTGAACCAGCAGCTTCACTTCTCCTTGGTGAAGGCTACATCTTGTACTTTTAAAATAATGTCTGTCTTTGATCTTGTCCAAAGACCATCCTGTGTTTTACCTACAAATTCACAAATTTGTATAAACTTCTTTGCCCATGTCATTGTTGACTTGAGTAAATACCACACAAAGTCCAGCCTGGTACTAGAATTTCACTATTTCACCTTAGTTACTGAGGGTATATTTGTGGTAGGCCCAGTACCTCACTGACTCCAAACATGCCCTTTTCTTGAATCTAAAAATGTTAACTCCAGTGGACTTAACTCCTGGTAAGTCAAAGACCTCTTGTTAATCGCCTGGATTCTGAGAATAGATTTGGTAAGTGTTAGTGGGTGGTCAAAGTCTTCTTCCATCCTCTGGATTGACTGGAAAAAGAAAAGGCATAGACTTTGAATGCTGGGAGATCTCTACAAATATAAATATTTTTCATTCCAACTCTAACACAACTTTCACAGGAGGAGGGGCTCTGTCCAAATAAAAGAACAATCATAGAGCCAAGGGAAAACAAATATATCCTCTAGCTTCACTTGATTTCAATTCACTTAAAAATTACTAATTTTGAAGGTCATGCAGCTGAGCATTCTGTATCTAACCTTTGAGTCAGATCCCTGCTTTACATACAGTGCACACAGACATGTTGATCATTTACAGATGTTTGTCTGAAACTGGTAATTCAAGATAGATTACCTCTAAACTTACCTAATCTCTCTCTTCCCCCTTCAAAGCTGAAGATGCCAAGATAAAAGTAACTGAGATGTTTTCAAGATTTAAGATTTGCAAGATTGGGGAGAGAAAAAATGGTGGACAAGAAGCATTCAGCATTTACTGGTTGCTTCCAAAGATTGAATCAAAACAACAGGTTGGTGGTTGCATGAGGAAGTGTCATAGGGGCACAAGAAAACACTGGAGGGCAACTTGACATAGAGTCAATGAACAGGTGAAACCCAGAAATATTGTTGTTTTTAGAATAGTAAGAGAAATAGAGCACACCAGCACCAAAGTCTTGGCAACAGAGTGGGAAAGGGGAAGCTTCCCTTCTACAGGTTGAAAGGTAGAATCCTGGTGTTCTACAGGAGCGCACATTCCACTATCAGGATTCTACACAACAAGCCAATGCAGGAAAATTTGTTCCCTGTGCTTCTCTGTGGATTCAGACACTGAAGTAAAGGAAGTCGTCTTAAGAAGGGTTCCATTGTCCTTGCTTGCAGAATGGAAGATCAAAAATAAAGACATTGAGATCTGATTTTAAAAAAGTTCAGCAAAGTAGCAAGAAATAAAATCAACATACAAAACTCAATTGTTTTTCTATACATCAAAAATGAGCCCACTGAGAAAGAAATCCAAAAAACAATTCCATTTATTATAGCTTTAAAAATTCCTAGGAATAAACCTAACCAAAGAGATAAAAGACCTCTAAGATAAAAAACATGGAGCACTGAAGAAAGAAATTGAAGATGCTAGAAGATGGAGAAACCTATTCTCACGGATTGGCAGAATTAACATAGTGAAAATGGCCATATCTCTGTAAAGTGATCTATAGATTTAATGCAATCTCCATGCAATCTCCAACAAAGTACCAATGATATTCTTCACAGAACTAGGAAAACAAAACAAAAAAACAATGCTACCCTCACTAGCCCAAACAATACTGAGCAAAAAGAGCAATGCTGAAGGTATTATAGTACCCAATGTCAAGATATATCTCAGGGCCATAATAATAAAATCAGCATGGAATAGAATAGAGGGCACAGAAATAAACCCAGGTAGCTTCAGCCATTGGATTCTTGACAAAGGTGCCAAGAACAAATGTTGGAGAAGACGACCTCTTTAGCAAATGTTGCTGGAAAATCTGAATAGCCATATGTAGAAGAATCAAACTAAATCCTTATCTCTTATCCTGCACAAAAATCAATTCAATATTGACCAGAGACCTAAATATAGGACCTGAAAACTTTGAAATGATTAGAAGAAAATAGGGGAAACACTTTAAGACATAGGTACTGGCAATGAATTCCTGAATAGGACTCCTGTAGCTCAGTAAATAATTCACAATAGCCAACTTAAGGAATCAGTCCAAGTGCTCATCAACAGGTAAATGGATAAATAAAATGTGGTACATATACACAGTGGAGTATTATTGAGCCATAAAAAAGAACAAAACCATGTCACATGCAGGAAAATGGATGGAACTGCACTAAGGTCTTGAAGTCAGATAAAGAAAGATACAGGGAGAGAATACTGAAACCAAAGGGAGTAGGAAGTATTCTTTTGGGCCTGAGGCAAAAGAAAGTTCAGTATATGAAATAAGAACAAAGTACAGAATAACTTGGAGCACAAGTAAGGAGAAGAGAATGGTAAGAGGGGAGGCTAGCGGCTAACTGGGGGCAGATCACATAAGGGCTCTGACTGCTAAAGCTGAAGGAGGTCATATGAAGTCATCACGGAAGATGTATTCATCAGGACAGTCTGGACTGTGCTGCGATAACACCAAAATCCTGGTGTCTTAAAATGACAAACAAGCTCTCACTTAATGACCTTTGAGGTTTAGATGGAGACTATCCCAAGTCTCTCCATTCTGGGGGGAGGGTTTCAACTGCAGCTGGTCCCCACAGGAGTTGCTCACTAATCCTGCAGGCTCCTACCTGGAAGTGGCACACATTACTTCTGAAGGTGTTTCATAGGTCAAAGCGAGTTGCACAGCTTTACCCAACTTCAAAACGAGGCAGGAAAGTGCAATCCCATTATAGTAGAGAAGGAGAACTGTTAGAAATGTTTAAAGCCTGCTAAAGTCTGCTGTCTGGTCATCAGACATTGATCCCCACTCTTGCTTGCATGAGAACCACACAAAACCCCACTGCAGGGGTGACAACCTGAAAGTCTCACCCAGTTGCTATCTGTGATGAGGAGCTTTCTGCCAATTTGGCTAGGCTATCATAACCTGTTCCTTAATCAGACACTAATTCAGGTGTTGCTGTGGGAGTACTTCATAGATGTTGTTACTAGCTGTAGATGTTACCCACATCCCTTGATAATGTGGTTGGGGGTCTCATTCAATCAACTAAAGGCCTTAAAATAAAAATTAAAAAAAAGATTTTCTAGAAAATAAGAGGTTCTGCTTCAAAACTGTATCTTTTATTTCTGAGTTTCTGTAGCCTGCTGGTTGGTCCTAGCATGCCTGACTCACCAACCCTCCAATGATGTAAGCTAATTACTTTATATATATATACATATATATGTGTATATATATATACACACATACACATATATGTATTTAAACTGTATATAGTTATATATTTGTTTTATATCTATATGTAGACAAAGTATATCCATTGGTCTGTCTCTCTGGAGAACCATGACTGATTAGCCTCTCTAATCTTGGATACCTTGAAAAGTTTCTTTCAAGTCTTGATATGGTTTCCCTTGGCATTCCCATGAACTGGAAAAACAAAACAAAAAAACGGTATTTGTTCTCACAAACTTACTATATTATAGAAAAACAAAATAACCATAACAAAGAGTTCTAATTGCAGATGTGGAAGCTATTGTTCTACCTGGGGAAGACATTGCACTAGCTCCCTATTCTGGGGATGAGGAATATTTCCTTGATGTGACCTTGACTTAGAAGTAATTTCAACATCCACTGCTCTTTTTCCTTTCTTGCTATTCTGTTTGGCTACATCTTAAGTAGAAAAAGAGGGTCACTTTAAAGTTCACACAATCGCAGTGTATTTTAAACTAGGCTTTCTAGAAAGCCCTTCACACATTCAGGGTAAGAAGGCTTGCAAATACCAAGGCAGTTCCTTGCTGGATGGTTGAGGACTCTGCTTAGCCAGCAGAGGGCAGCAGAGGCAGCCATGGCTGGTAGAATTCCACGCATCAGAATGTTGGAAGACACTGAACACCTCTCAGCTTAAACGGTTGAAGTATCAATAAACCTTAACCTACTATATAGTGCCTAAGAGATTTTGCCTATCATTTATTATTAGTAAATTCTTAAAATCTGTGACTTTAGGACCTAAGACAATTACAAGGAGAGGTGACATCCTGTCCAAGGAAGAGGTCTTAAACTGGGCACTGCAAGAAAAGTAAATAGTCCTTCCTTAAAGATGACCTCCTTGTGCCACAGGCTTCTCTAGCCAAGGACTGAAAACACACAGGGATTAGAGAGGAGGTTTTTGATAATGAGTCAGTTGGGCAGTGGAAAGGTATATTAATGCATGAAAATTATAGCTTGGGATCAATGTTCCCATCTTGCAACTACCAAGCTTTCTGATTGGAGATTGGGGTTAGGGAGGGGATGGCAACTGGGTGAGACTTTCAGGTTGTCACCCCTGGGGTGGGGTTTTGTGTGTCCTCATGCTGGCAAGAGTAGGAATTGATACTCAAGGATTAGAGGGCAGACTTTGGTAGGCTCCAAACATTTTAACAGATAGTTCCAGTTCTCTTTCCCTGCTTTGATAAGATTGCTCTTTGCTGCCTCTTTAGAAGTTGGGAGTGGC
>PVHX01016777.1:0-42097 GCA_004024805.1 Geosciurus inauris
TAAATACCCCAGGAAAATTGGTGAACTTACAGTATTGCCAGTGGAAGATACTATCTGGATAGATGGCAAACTGTATAGTACTGAGTCTTTGACACAACTGTTCCCATTGCAATATATGATTTTACATGACCCAGAAATAGAGGTTTCATTTATGCAGGTACAGGCTACATTTATTCCATTTAGACTCTATGGTCTAGGTAACTACCATTTCATTGCATGTTCTAACATGACAGCAAACATCTCTGCCCTAGGCCACAATGACACTGATATATAATGTATCTATACACAATGACTGTGTTATGGTTAATCATGCATGGAAGGTCACCATGTCTTCTGAAAAATGTGGCACTCTTTCCAGTACTTCTACCATACACCTCCAAACACCACTATGGGAATAGGTTCTGTAAATGTTCCCAATCAGATCTTCCACTTTTTCATGGACAAACATGATACACTGAACAAACACATAGATGATAACTTGAGATAGTTACAAAATTAACAGACCAAAGCCTCTATGGAACTAAAAGATCTCAAAAATAGTACTTCCCATGTTAATGATCTGGTATATATCCTCAACACCCATACCATTGCCTTAAAACAAGATGTTGTTGCCCTAAATTCCCCCCATGTTCCCCTTTTATGGCTATCCAAAATTTATGTGCTTTGATACAGTGTGCTTACGTTGGCCCTCCCCATTAAATTTTGTTAAGTGGATTCTTCATTATATTATCCTATTTGCTGTGTGGTATGTTGCAATAAAATTATTTACCAATTGTGCTTTTGTAACTGCAAGATTAGAAATGCTATTCATGATAATGCCAAAGTACACTTGCTCAGTGCTGATGCATTGTACAGTACCATCATTGCTCAAATCCTAGATTCTGATGATCATGTTTATGAAGATATTAATGTATGAGATTTTTGTGCTTTGATATATTTTGATTTGCTTTGATGTGATTTGATTTTTTGAACTTTCATGATATTTATTATGGATCCTATGATTCTTCCATTATGATGGAAGTCCTTGTACCTCATATGTCCACGGACTTCCAGGGGATGGACTGTAAGGAGTATATGCCATAGACATGCCTGAACATGCTGGGGACTCACTAAGTTGCTGGCCATAAGGAACAGCAGTCATTGACTTGCTTAGTCATGCCTGCTTACTATCAATAAGGGGCTGTAAGGGACACCTAACCATAGATCTGCTTAGCAATAACTGTTACAATTGATAGGGGCACAGCTCCATGCACATGTGCAAAGAAATGCCCAGTTGCAACTGTACTATCTCACTAGACATAAACCAATGGACATTGACTTGTACTGGGTGTAACCAATCACCAGCTCACACCACCAACTTGGAACTGCATTTAAACTGCTTGCTCTGCCACATTCGGGGCTTTGCTCCAAGGACATCAGTGAGAATGGCCACCTTGCTGTCCATCCCTGGATCAACTCCACCATTCTCTGACATCCAGCCATCAGCTGAAGAGAATCACCAGACAAGGACAATGTCTGCTCTTTGGCTAAGAGAAGTCACGTGGCATCAGAGGTATTTTGGGGCTTGTGGTTGCCCTAGGATTATGTGTATTACTTGTAATGTTTAGTTGCTCTAGGATTGTGTGAATTGCTGATAGTGTTTAGTTATCCTAGGATAGTGTGACTTACATATAGTGTTTAATTAGTGTGCATTGAATGCTAGTTGGGTTGCTCCAGCACACCCAACAGTTTTTGCATTAATTAATAATATTTGATGATTATTGTGATTCAACAGACACTTGCATTTAAAGACAATCTGCCTCCAAGTAATTATTAATCATGCTGTTTGCAACAAAGGATAAACATGTATTCTTTAAGTGGAAGAAAAAGCATTTGTTCCAATTCAGCCAATATTTGTCAATGTTCAAAATAAATGGGTACCTTAAAACTACCTGAATATCATAGAAAACTAGTCCAAAACCAAATCAACTTTTCACATTACGTTAGTCAGGTTTCCATTTCCATTAAAAAAAAAAAAGATACTGGGAAAAATTCAATTATTAAGGAGGAAGGTTAATATTAGTTCGTGGTTTCTGAGATTTCAGCCCATGGTTAAGTGACCCTGTTGCTTTGGGCCTGTGGTAAGGCACTACATCGTGGTGGGAAGAGTCCTGTTCACCTATGGCAGCCAGGAAGCAGAAAGAAAGAGGAAGGAGTCAGAATCTCAATATTCCCCTCAAGGATACACCCCCAATGATCTAACTTCCCAGCTCCAAAATTTTCCCCAACATTCTAATAGTATCAGACTGTCAACCAAGTCTTTAACAACTGATCCTTTGGGGACATTCAAAATCCAAACTATAGTACATGTTAATGGCATTTTTATTAGTATCAGAATAAAAACTGCACACTCTGATATAAAATAGTTTCTGGAACAATTTTCACCTCATTGGGGGAGAATCCCTGACTTTTCTACCAACGGTTGTTTGTAATAAACTTTAGGCTGAGAAACAATTGAAAATGGATGGTTGGTTTACAAACTTAAAAGCAGAAAATTATATGTACCAGACAAAAGAGACATGTGGTAGCATAACTGTATCTATTAAACTATAGTAGATAATAGGTAGAGAACACTTAACAGGTAAAAATGCCTCAGCAAGATCTCAAGATTGTATCTAGTAAGAACCAAGTGTCCAGGCTAGGGTTACAGCTCAGTGGTACAGTACTTGGCTAACATGCATGAAGCCCTGGGTTTGATCCTTAGTACACGGGGGGTGGGGGGGGAGGGAAGAAAGTATCAAAATAATGGGACAAAGCACAGAAAATAGTAGAAGGTATCCCTGTCCCCATTTTTCAGATGAATATACTTGGCGATTAGTAGCTTTCATAAATCCAGTAGCACCAAAGCCCCACTCTAACCATTCTGCAATGCCTCTTTGACAAATGAGAGTCACAATAGCAACTTTGGAGAAAAGAAAACAAAATATGCAAATACAATTTTCCAGCTTGATTGAAGAGGGGGGAAAAGTGAGACTGATTGATTTAATTGGGAAGAAAACAATTCCATTATTTTTCTCTATATATCTTGGAGGTAACATAGGGGACACATATGGCAAAGTATGTGGCTACATATTTCAGTCATATTTCACATATGGCTACAGTTTTCAGTCTATGACTTGAAATTAAAATAGCAGGAATAGGCTCTGGGGCTGAGGCTCTATGGCAGAGAGTTTGCCTAGTACACGTGAGGCACTTGGTCTGATCCTTAGCACCACATTAAAAAAATAATGTGCTATCCCACTCCACCCTCTATACCCAAAGGACTTAAAAACAGCATACTACAGCGATGCAACCACTTCAATGTTTATAGCAGCTCAATTCACAATAGCTAAACTGTGGAACCAACCTAGATGCCCTTCAATAGATGAATGGATAAAGAAACTGTGGTATATATACACAATGGAATATTGCTCAGCATTAAAAAAGAATAAAATTATAGCATTTGAAGATAAATAGATGGAGTTGGAGAACATCATGCTAAGCAAAGTAAGCCAATCCCCAAAAAACCAAAAGCTGAATGTTCTCTCTGATAAGTGGATGCTAATATATAATGGGGGAAGGGGCATGGGAAGAATGGAGGAAATTTGGTCAAAGGGAGGGAGAGGAGTGGGTATGGGGGCAGGAAAGATGGTGGAATGAGATGGACATCATTGCTCTAGCTTCATGTATTACTGCATACATAGTTTGATTCTACATCACATACAACCAGAGAAATGAAAAGTTGTGCTCCATTTGTGTACAATGAATCAAAATGCATTCTGCTATCATGTATACTTAAATAGAATAAATAAATTTAAAAAATAAAAAATAAAATAAAACAAAACATTTTTTACAAACATTCTTAAAAAAATTAAATCAGAATCTGGGTGATGGAGTACTCAGGCAAAAATATTTTTAAAAGGTTCAAGGTGATCCAAATGTGAAGCTCATATTGAGAGCCACTGATGTAGATAAATAATGAAAAACATTGGATATAATTCAATATCTGTTTCTGACCAAAATATTCAGAACTCTTTAAACAGGGAAGTGAAGACTCAGAAAGTTGAGGGTTGGATGTTTGCTCTTATATGTGGAAGCTACAGAGAAAAAAAAAGGAATAAAAATGGGATGTTACATAAATAGAAGGGAGAAGCATAGAATGGAGTAATGGGATCAAGAGAGAGGGGCAGGCAGGCAAAGGGAGACACTGGAAGACAAAATCAACCAAAATATGCTGTGTCCACAGAGTCCCACCATTATGTATAAGTACAATGCACCAATAAAAACACAAAACAAAACAAAATGAAAAAGGGAGGTGATTTCTTAGTATAGTTAGGAGTATTTATCAGAAACCAAAAGCTAAAATTGTACTTCATCAAGGAAAAACAAAGACCTCATTAAATCAATAACAAAATAAGAATGCCACTGCAGTTTGCAACTATCCAAAAACACTCAGGGTGGGGAGTGGTGTTGTGGCTCAGTGGTAGAGTGCTTGCCTCACATGTATGAGGCACTGGGTTTGATTTTCAGCACCACATAAAATAAATAAATAAAGATATTATGTTCATCTACAGCTAAAAGAAAAAAAATTGTTAAAGAATATTCAGTGCTTCAGATAATGAAATTGGATTACAAAAAGGAAGTTGAGGTATAAATAGTGGAAAAGACAAAATTATGACTTCCAGGTACAACGATTACTTTCCTAAAAAAATAAAATAAAATAGAGTATTAAAACAAAAAGAAACTTAAGTAATGTAGCAAGATTCAAGATAATAATAATAATAATAATAACAATAACAATAATAATTGGCATTCTGTCCACCTATAACTACAAATTTTTTTTAAAAATAGGAATATTTCTTCTCAGTGAGATAGGTATTTGAGGGAATTCACTGAAATTTAATATTGGACAGAGACTCAGAAAGACCCAGATATTCTGGGTTTTGAACAGAATACAAGAAAGAGTTTATGGTCACCAAGCCAGTTACAGTGCCAAAACACCAGAAGGAGGGGGTAACACAAAGGAAAGGGAAAAACACAATGGACAAATTTGGCATGGAAATACCTGTAAAGAAGAAAAGCAGTCTGAACTTGGCTTACTCCAGGGGTTATACGGCAATCTGATATTTGAAAAGCACTCCATGTTTCTCAATTTGCACTTGTAGAGTTGAGGCAGGGAGCCATCTTGTAAAGGTCATGCTGGAGCTTGCTGCTGTGGGAACCCTGAAAATCACACCAAATATGGCCAGCTGGTGACATACCTACCATGCCTAAGGTACACCCAGGAGAACATGATTGAAACAGGCACTGAGATTTATCCACAAGGAATCATGTCAGAGATGCAGAATAGTGCAACTGACTTTCCCTTTGAGTCTGGTAGCTTGTATGATTATCTGATGAGGGTCGGAAAATGAAAGAAGCAGACATGATTACATTTGGGGATTGAGCCTTGAAAAGTCAGATTTGTGGATGGTGAAAGGCGCAGCCAACTGCTGTGTCTCCTCCATCCAGTGCAGTTGGTTACCCCACCCTAACAAGTGAAATTCACAGCAGGGGCCTGAGATCCAGGTGTATTGCAGACATTGGTATCTGACTGGCCCCAGAAATGTGTTGGTCTAATCTCTTGGGAGTAAACTCCACCTGACAAAACGCTAATCAGAGATACACACCAGTCCCCACAATTTCCTATTCAAAACTCTGCATCAGCCCTATACTGTATTCATCTAGTTTGTCTGATAGGTGGTGCTTCCTGTTCCATCCTACCTTGTATTGGTGTGCGGGGAAGTTGAGAGCCATTTCAACCAGCTTTGGCCCCAGGCCACTCCATCTGGCTGCCTAGAGACACAAAAGGAAGAAGGGTTTAATAATCCCCAGGCATTATATTCTCTAAGGGACGCAAAGCCTCAAAAGAAACAGAAAGAAGTCTGGCGGATTCAGTGAATATTCATCTTTTTTCCAGTTTCCACCTCATCAAAGATAATTCTTTCATTTTTCATTACATGCTTTTTTGGGGGTGGGGGGTTGTGTTTGCTGAGCAGTTCATGTATATACATAAACTTTTTTCTTTTTTCTTTATTTTTACTATCTTTTTATTGTTTTGTTTTGTTTTTTGAGAGTTAGTTATGGAGTTTTTTGTTGTTTTTGTTACTCTTTCTCTTCTCTTTTCCCAGTAATAGTCAA
The DNA here is from genome assembly GCA_004024805.1 of Geosciurus inauris. NCBI lineage: Eukaryota > Metazoa > Chordata > Mammalia > Rodentia > Sciuridae > Geosciurus > Geosciurus inauris. The sequence continues at coordinate 6,199 of PVHX01016777.1, forward strand.
ATTCTCTTTTATGACCCTTCTCTTATTTTTTCTTTTTAAATTATTTCTTCTTCTTTTTATGGTCTTCACTTTCTACCTCTCTTCTGCTTTCTTTTTTTTTTCCTTGAATATTCTAACCTTTCTTTTGCCTTCCTTTCCCATTTTATCCTCTCAATGAACTGTATTTTTACATCTTTTAAAACTATTTAGTTTATATAATTTCTGCATCCACCATTCATGTTGTTGACTTTACCACTATTATAGGTGTCACAGTTGATACCTGGTGTTTAATGCTATATGTAGTTCAAAGCTATTTGTTGTTAGTGGTGGTGGTGGTAATTTCTGGCCTAATCATTCCTATTTTAGTGACTATTAGCATTGTAGATATTGTAGTGGGCACCTGGTATTTACTTTAATCCTATATATTGTTAACTGCTATTGTCACTGATGTCTGTTTTCCTTTTCTTTGAGTCGTTGGAGATCTAGTGTGACACTCTGAGTTTGTGGGATAGATACTCTGCTGCTGAGCAATATCCCCAATGCAACTAAGAGACAGTGCATCTTTCTCCAAATATAACCTAATCTTGCTCAAACTTCAACAATACTTTAACACAAAGAATAGGGAAGACGTAACCCCAATTTGACAACCAGGCCCCAAGTAGGAATGGCAAGGAGAGACCTCAGATTCTACTCATGGATATTCACTCCTATAGCAATAACAGAGAAAAAACACAAAGACTATGAACATCACACCTATGAGGGGCTTCAATCTAGATCACTGCACTGAATTTTAGATCATACAGAGTTTTAAAGTCTGTAAGATCAATCACAGAGGGTGTACCCCATATACTCTGCTATACAGCACAATTTCCTGACCTACTAGAAGAACCCCAATCTTGTTAGAACTACAAAGAAAATGGGCTCCTCAAGGTTAGCACAGTACACTCTGTTTCAAAGTACATAAATTATCACCAAAGAACTAGCAGGACAACTGTACTACAAAACTCCCTTGGAAATATGTACAATTCACAACCTAGTTTCCCAGAACACTTTGCAAAGAGAAGGCTATGTCCTACAAAGGCCTTCACATAAAAGTGGAAGAAAATTCCATCCCAACAGATGCACAAACATTGACAAAGGAATCCAATAAGTATAAACCTTATAAGTATTATACTTCGCCAGAATTTGACTCCAAACATATCAAAATGGATAAAATACCAGATGGGAAATTCAAAAGAATGATTATGAAAAAAATCAATGAATTCTAAGAGAATGTAGAAAAACAACTGAATGAATTAGGGAAGTCAGTACAAAATATGAATGAGAAATTCAATAAAGAGATGAGATTGAAAAATAGAAATCATGGAAATGAAAGGCACAATAAATCAAATAAAAGGTCTGTTTGAAATCTCTTCAATATATTAGATCATATAGAGTGAATAAGCTCAGAGCTTGAAGACAAGGTGGATACCCTTGAATATTCAGATGATATTAAAGGAAAATAAATAAATAAAAAAATACTATCATAATATACACGGACTCTGTAACAATATTAAGAGACCAAATTAAGGTTCATAGGTATTAAGGAAGAAGCAGAGATATAGGCTAATGGTACTGATAACCTATTCAGTGAAATAACAGCAGAAAATTTTTCAGACCTTGGGAGTAAGATGGACATCCAGATACTAAAGGCATTCCAAATCTCAAGGAGACAACACCAGAAAACAACTTCTCTTAGATTTATTATAATTAACATGCAAAAAAAAAAAAACAAAGGTAAAAGAATTCTAAAAGCTACAAGAGACAGACATCAAGTCACATTTAGAGAACTTTAATCAATAATAGCAGGGTTTTTTTTAGCAGAAACCCTAAAGTCCAGGAAGCCTTGAAACTATGAATTTCAAGTCCTAAAAGAAAATAACTACCAACTAAGATCACTATATCCAGAAAATTCTATCCTTCAGAATTGAAACAGAAATAAAAGCCTTCTAATAATAGTATAAACTAAAGGAATTAATGACTACTAGTTGCAGAAGATACTTAAAGGAATCCTGCTCACAGAAAAAGATAAAAGCAACCAAGAGAGCTTGGTAAGAATAAATTTCATTAAAAGAATAAATAAGCAAGTGAAAACTATAATCAAAGCAAATATTAGAAATAAATCAAAATAATAGTAAGTAACACCTACCTTTCCATAATAACACTGAATGTAAATGGTTTCAATTCTCCAATTAAAAAGTAGATTCTGGCAGATTGTATTAAATAAAAATACCCAATTACATGTTGACTACAAGGAACATACTCCATAAAGATATCCACAGGCTTAAAGTAAAAAAATATTAATATTCCATGCAAATTGAACCCAAAGGCCATCAGAACTAGCTAACAAAGCAGACTTCAAGCCAAAATTAGAAAAGACAAGGTCACTATATATTGGTAAACAAAACAATCCAACAAGAAGTTTTAATGATAATAAATAATTATGATTCAAATGTTAGTATATCTGATTACATAAAACAAACACATTTTGGTATAAAAGCTTAGATAGACTTTAATTAAATAATACTGGTGATTTTAATACATCTCTCAGTAACATGTAGGTCATTAGGTCATAAAACAAGTAAAGATACAACAGAACTGAATAATACTGTAAATCAAATGGATTTAACAGACATTTTACAAAATATTTCATCCAGCAACAACTGAATACACTTTCCTTTTTGTTGCCTATGGAACTCTCTCCAAAACATATCCTATTTTAGGCCACAAAACAAGTCTCAGCAAATACAAAAATTTGAAATAAGTTCATGCATTTTATCAGATCATAATGCAACAAAATTAGAAATCAACAGCAAGAAAAACTAAAGAAACTGCATAAAAATGCGGAGATCGAAAAACACAATTTTGGTTTTGGGATTTTTTATTATTATTAGGGTTTTGTAGTTATACATAGTGGTTGGTTCATCCCAACATATTCACACATGGACAGAAATTGAGAAAAATACATTTTTGAATGATGACTGAGTCGTCTAAAAATATGAGAAATTTAAAAATTCTCAGAATCAAACAAAAATATAAATACAATATACCAAAATCTCAGAGACACAGCAAAGGTAGTTCTAAGAGGAAATAGTATAGTTATAAGGGCTTACATTTAACAATCAGGAAGATTTCAAACAAATAACCTAATGATATATTTCAAAGTCTTCCAGAAACAAGAATAAATCATTCCTAAAACCAATAGAACAATAGAAATAATAAAGATCAGAGCTGAAATTAGAGATAAGAATTATATGATTTTATCAATTGATGCAGAGAAAGCATTTGACAAAATGCAGCACCTCTTCATGTTCAAAATATTAGAAAAACTAGAGATAGTAGGAACATACCTCAACATTGTAAAAACTATCTATGCTAAACCCAAGGCCAACATCATCCTAAATGGAGAAAAATTGGAAGCATTCTCTCTAAAAACAAGAACAGGACAAGGATTCCCTCTTTAACCACTTCTATTTAACATGGTTCTTGAAACTCTAGCCGGAACAATTAGACAAAAGAAATTAAAAGGGTATGAATAGGAAAATAAGAACTCAAACTATCATTGTTTGCCAATGACATGATTCTACACTTAAAGGATCCAAAAAATTCACCAGAAAACTTCTAGAATTAATAAAGTCAGCAAAGTAGCGGAATATAAAATCAACACCCATAAATCAAGCATTTCTATACATGAGTGATGAATCCTCTGAAAGAGATATTAGGAAAACTACCCCATTCACAATAGCCTCAAGGACAAAGCAAAGGTAGTTCTAAGAGGAAATATTATAGTTATAAGGGCCTACATTTAACATAAAATAAAATACTTGGGAACAAATCTAACAAGAGAGGTGAAAAACCTCTACAATGAAACACTAAAGAAAGAAATTGAAGAAGATTTTAGGGAAAGATCTTCCATGCTCTTCGATAGGCAGAATCAATATTGTCAAAATGGCCATACTACTCAAAGTGCTATACAGATTCAATGCAATTCCAAATAAAATCCCAACATCATTCTCTATAGAAATAGAAAAAAAATCATGAATTTCATTTGGAAAAATAAGAGACCTAGTATAGCCAAAGCTATCTTTAGCAAGAACAATGAAGCAGGAGGCATCACAATAACAGGCCTTAAACTATGGTATTGACACCAAAACAGATGTGTAGATCAATGGTATAGAATAGAAGACACAGAGACGAACCCACTTACATACAGTTGTCTCATATACCAGACAAAGGTACCAGAAACATACATTGGAGAAAAGATAGCCTCTTCAACAAATGGTGCTGGGAAAACTGGAAATCCATATGCAGCAAAATGAAACTAAACCCCTATCTCTCACCATGCACAAAACTCAACTCAAAGTGGATCAAGGACCTAGGAATTAGACCAGAGACCCTGCATCTAATTGGAGGAAAAGTAGGCCCAAATCTCCATCATGTTGGATTAGGCCCAGACCTGCCTTAACAAGGCTCCTTAAAGTGCAAGAAATAAAAGCTAGAATCAATAAATGGGATGGACTCAAACTAAAAAGACTCTCTTCAGCAAAAAAAAAAAAAAAAATTAATGAGGTGAACAGAGAGCCTACATTCTGGGAGCAAATTTTTGCCACACAAACATCCAATAGAGCACTCATCTCCAGAATATATAAAGAACTCAAAAACTTAACACCAAATAAACAAAAAACCCCATCACTAAGGAGCTGAACAGACACTTCTCAGAAGATATACAATCAATCAACAAATATATGAAAAATGTTCAACATCTCTAGCCATCAGAGAAATGCAAATCAAACCTACTCTAAGATTTCATCTCACGCCAGTCAGAATGAGAGTTACCAAGAATACAAACAACAAGTGTTGGCAAGGATGTGGAGGAAAAGGCACATTCATACATTGCTGGTGGGATTGCAAATTGGTGCAACCAGTCTGGAAAGCAGTATGGAAATTCCTTAGAAAACTTGGAATAGAACCACCATTTGACCTAGCTATCCCATTCCTTGGTCTATACCCAAAGGACTTAAAAACAGCATACTACAGTGACACAGCCACTTCAATGTTTGCAGTAGCTCAATTTATAATAGCTAAACTGTGGAACTAACCTAGATGCCCTTCAATAGATGAATGGATAAAGAAACTGTGGTATATATACACAATGGGATATTTCTCAGCATTAAAAGAGAATAAAATGATGGCCTTTGCAGGTAAATGGCTGGAGTTGGAGAACATCATGCTAAGCAAAGTAAGTCAATCCCAAAACAACAAAGGCCAAATGTTCTCTCTGATAAGTGGATGTTGATCCATAATGTGGGAGGGGGCATGGGAAGAATAGAAAAAATTTGGTCAAAGGGGAGGGAAGGGAGAGGATGGGACATGGGAGCAGGAAAGATGGTGGAATGTGATGGAAAACAATGCCCTAGGTTCATGTATGACTGCACATATGTTTTAACTCTATATTGTGTACAACCAGAGAAGTGAAATTTGGCTCCATTCGTGTACAATAAATCAAAATGCATTCTATTGTCATATAAACCTAATTAGAATAAATAAATAAAAATTAAAATAAAATAAAATTAACATGAAATTAAAAAAAGAAAATGTGGTATATATACATGATGGAATATTACTCAGCCTTAAAGAATGAAATTATCACATCTGCTCGTAAATGGATAGAAGTGGAGAGTATCATGCTAAATGAAATAAAGCCTCCCAAAAAAACAAAGGCCAAATGTTCTCTCTGATATGCAGATGACAATACACAAAAGGAGATGGGGTTAGAAGTTCATTGGATTACACAAAGGATGAAGGGAAAGGAGGGTGAATGGGAATAAGACAGAAGAATGAATCAGACATAACTTTCCTATGTTCATACATGAATAAATGAACAGTGTAACACCACATCATGTACAACCACAAGAATGAGAAGTTATACTCTATATGTGTATATGTCAAGATATACTCTACTGCCATGTATATTTAAAAAGAAAAAATTTATATATATACATATGTATGTGTATATATATATAGTGTATATGTATATATATATACACATACATATGTATGTGTATATATATATATATATATATATATGTATGTGTGTATATATAGAGAGAGAGATATGGTGCTTTGAAACAGCAAAAAGACAATATATCCTTGTTCCTCAAAACAATTACTAATCCTAGCTGAGTGTAATGGCACATACCTGTAATCCCAGCAACTTGGGAGGCTGAGGCAGGAAGATCACAAATTCAAAGCCAGCCTCAGCAACTTATTGAGACCCTAAGCAACTTAGTGAGAGCCTGTCTCAAAATAAAATATAAAAAATCACTGGGGATGTGGCTCAGTGGGTAAGTGCCCCTGGATTCAATCCCTAGTACCACCAAAAAAAAAGTATATATATATAGATGTATGTATATATATATATGTGTGTGTGTGTGTGTGTGTGTGTGTGTATGTATATATATACACACACATACACATTAATCCCTCAAAGTGTAAATAAAAAGGATCCTAATATTAACTAATACCTGTTTATCAACTCTAAGATTTATTGTCTTTATAACAGAAAGTTATTCTGAGTATGATTATAAGGACAGTTACTTTTGACTAATACACCAAAGTGATTTTCAGCACTACAAATTTTCCTAGACCACTTAGACCTTGTACTCCAGGGGATGAGTTGAGGAATCTGTAAAAAATAAAGCTGTATATGATAGTTTTTGCTGCAAGAACAAACAGCCCCAATAGTTCAGCAGCTTATAGCAAATGCCTATTTATTCCTCATGTTACTCATAGACTCAAACCAAGCTGGGCCCCACTCAACTCAGCTGGGCTCAGCAGGCCTCACATGTTTCATTCCCTAACCTATTCTGTAGGAATAGCTATTATTTGAGAGATGAAATTCTCATGATAAAAGACAAGAGGCAGAAGGGCCAAGATGAAGCACTCAATTGCACTTAAGCTAACATTAGATGAGACAACTGTCATATCCACTTACATCTCACCAACTATAGCACATGACAGAGAGAAAAAAAAAAGAGGAATAATCCAGCCTAATAATAACACTATGCAGAAGTAGTATCTCCTACCCATCCCCATTTTTCAGGTATAGCAGGAGTTAGAGCTGGATATTACACTCTGACAGCTTCCTCTTGTAGAACTGCAAGCAGTTATTTATAATGCTGTGTGAATGCTTTAGTACTACTGTGAGGAACCCAGGACTTCTTCCTCCAGACATTCTTCTTACTAGCAGCCTTGGAAACTTTAGGGAAGCTGTGCCATCCAAATTCAGTTTGCTGTGACAACCCAAATCTCCTATGGTTGGAACAAAGATTCAACAGTACAAAGACTGTAGGATACACTACTTCAATCCACCATTATGCATTTTATTTCTTAAATCTTATTTGAATTAGAAGCAAGATATTTTATTACAGTAATTTTAATTTCTTCTTCAAACAACATGATATTCATATTGAAGTAATAAACACTCAGATAATAAGCACTCATGTATAAAATATAAGCCTTTTACACAAAGCTGTCATAAAGATTGTTGGCTTAAGAATTGATTTTTTTCTCCTCAAAATGTATTTAATAAGAATTTTCACAGCATGTATTTTATACTAGAGGCTAAGGATTTTACACATATTACTTAATTCTTATGACAACACTGTAAAATAAGTGCTATCATTATCTTTCTTATTTTATAAGAGAGAAAACAGAGGAGCAGACATGTAAATAACTTTCTCAAGGTAACACACAAGGCCAATGGTAGATCTAGAATTCCAGGCAGTCTTGGCTCCAGAATTGATGATCTTATTACATTATGATGCCTTTTCCCCTTCACACACAACTGTGTGTCTATTCCATGAACCCCTGCATTGAATTTCTCTAAGCAAAGGCCTAATTTACTGTAATGTTTTAAACTCCTTAGACACCTCATTAAAAGAATCTATGTAGTATAATGGAGTTCATATTTATACCACACTTCACAATTAACCATGCTGATTTGAGGATATTAAAAAAGATTTGCCTCAAGCCATACACCTAGGAAGTGGCTTTTAGAACTTCTAAAGACATGAGCCAGGCGTGGTGGTTCACACCTATAATTCTAGTGGCTCAGGAGGCTGAGGCAGGAGGATCATGAGTTCAAAGCTAGCCTCATCAAAAAGCAAGGCACTAAGCACTCAGTGAAACCCTGTCTCTAAATAAAATACAAAATAGGGCTGGATGTGTGGCTCAGTGGTCTAGTGCCCCAAGTTCAATCCCTGGTACCACCTCCCCCCCAAAAAAGAACTTCTTGAAGACATGAATCTGTATTAACTCATGTGTGATTGCCCAGTTCTCCTTCCATTCTATCTGAGGCAAGGAATGCCCTTACTTTATAAGTCATCTTTAATTTGAAACAACAGTTTGTCCTCAATTGATGACCCATTTCTATTTTACAATGTGGCATTTACTAAAATTTTTCTTTTCTCTTTTTAAATATGTGACTCAAAGCTAATATTTTTATAAAGATAATAATTTCAAACAAATTAAATCTGCATATTTCAACACCCTCTTTTTATTAGTCAGCTTTCCATCGCTGTAACAAAATACCTGAGGAAAAATCAACTTAGAGAAGGAAAGATTTATTTTGGCTCATGGTCTCAGGTTTTAGTCCATGGTCAACTGGCTTCCATTGCTTTGGGGCCTGTTGTGAGAAGGAACATCATGGTGGGAAGCACAAGGTGGAGCAAAGCTACTCATCTCATTATGGCTGGGAAGAAAAACAGACAGGAAAAGGCTAGGGTTCCAAAACCCCTTCAAAGGCATGCCACCACTGACCTAATTTTTCCCCAGAGGACTCACAATTCTAAAAGTTCCCCCACACCCCACATGTGCCACAGGGTGTCAATCAAGCCTTTAGCATACAGACCTTTAAGGGATATTAAAGATCCAAACAATAACACTATTAAAAATTATAGTTTTGAATTTTCCTTCTTAAAAATCTCTTACACAAATAGCTATCAAAAATTTAAAAAGTATAATTACAAGTATGGAATGGGAATGACTCCATGGGTAAGGAAGTTAACTGTAAAACTGAAAAGAAACAGCAGGGAAAAAAGAAAAGGAGAATAAGCACAAATATAGCTGGGTAAGCTGTAGCCTCTCCAGTTCATTCCTATGTAACAAAGAATTGGCTCTGGGTGGGTATGGTCAATAGTTTTCTTGGCAGTGATTTGACCAAGTTACCAAAAATATATGTATATTTTCAGCATTATGTCACTTTTGATGCAAATCATGATCTTCAATCAATAAATGCCTATCTTTCTTTGGAAGGACAAAGCTGTATGACCTTGGAACCCAACAACTGAACCATGTCTTTGCTGGTCTGCCTCATCAATGCCCCCTGATCCATGTTCTGATCTGCCCTCCCCAGCAGTGCCCTAGGAAACTCCACATAAATAGCACAAAGTTGCTTAGTATTTTTGTTGAGGCTTTTTGTTTTCTTTCCTACGTGGGAGATTTTTTTGTTCTCTTAAAAGACATCACTGTTTTCCTGGATACAAAGCAGGTTAACAATTTTATTTTAGAAATGTATTCTGTGTGAATCAATTGCCCCTCTGTAAGGAAATAATAAATAATCATTTCCAACACAATCTGCTAGGAACCAGTTTACAGGCTAATATATATGAGTAACTTGTATAGGACAGAATTATATCTGGTGTACTGACAAAATAATCATATATTAGTTCATATGATAACACATATCTTTATCATAGACATTATTTTCCAAAAGCACTAACACTTTATCTTGTTTACAAGGCTTATGAATTTCACATGCACCTTAGAAATTCAAAGATAATATCTTCTATCATACTTGTAATAATCGATTGTGGCTGCCATCTATGGAATATTTATGATTTGGCAAACACAAATACATTTGTCCCAATAACTCTGTAAGGCAGGATTATCTCCATTTTGCAAATGAAAAAATTGAGGCTAAAACTGGGCAAAGTGGCACACACCTGTAACCACAGGTGTAATCATAGCAACTCCAGAGGCTAAGGCAGGAAGATTGCAAGTTCAAGCCAGCCTCAGCAATATAGCGAGGCCCCAAGCAACTTAGAGAAGCCTTGTCTCAAAACAAAAAATAGAAAGGGCTGGGGATGTGGTTCAGTGGTTAAGCGCCCCTGCATTCAATTCCTGGTACCAAAAAATACTGAACAAATGTCATGGAGAGTGGTGTTGCTGGCACTTAGACCCAAGTCTGTCTGACTTCATGGTCTATGCTATTCATCACTGCACCAGTCTCTGCTGCAGAAACAAATGCTAGGCTATAGACACATAGGTGATCTCTGTTTTACTGTCTTTGGCATGAAAAATATAAACATGCTTCTATTAAATTTACTAATAGAGGTTTCTGTCTTTATAAACATTACTATAGTTTCCCCAAATCAAATAAGATTTAATAAGGAACATAGATACAGATGAGATGGTCTGGTCTGTTGTCTCCCATTAAAGTGTCCATGAAGATAAAAAAGAGAGAGGAGAGAGAGAGAAGAACAACAGAAAAAGAAGAAAAGATGATGTTCCAAATTTTCCAGGCAATTTACTTTAAATAGTTTATCAGTGAGGATAGATCAGAAAGCGAATGATTAGAATCTGCATCATATCAATCTGATTTAGAACAGAACCAAAATATGTGTTTTTTTTTCTGTCTCTCCCTCTCATACACACACACACACACACACACACACACACAAAGACTAACTCATTTGACTCGTTCCCTCCTTGTACACCTAAGCCCAGAACATAGTGGCTGCAAATCTTTTTTTAAAAAGGGAGGAAAAAAAGAGACAATTATTTTGGAAGCAATTGAGCTCCAGCCTCCCTTTAAGTTGCCTCTGTCAGCTTGTTCCTTCTATTTTTTCTATTAATAATCAGAAAGTAGAAAAGAGATCAAGATAGTATTGTAGGATATTTTGTACTTGGAAAATTTTAAAACAGATCTAAGAGGGCCAGGAATATTAAGATAGGTGTGCTCTCTCACATACCAAATGCTCAAAGAACTTCAACTGGCTCTCTAGCACAGCCAAAAGCACAAAAGTTACTCTAGTACTTGCCCAGTATTACTGATGAATGCTCATCAGTCATTACAAGCAGAATAGAATTAAAATTCTACATCCTAACCATCAGGTTTAGGCCTAAGAGTAAAGTTCCCTGTGCCCAAAGGAACAGCCAAGGGGACCAAGGAAACTCAACTTTGTTGAAAAATGCCATCCTAGATAACTCCCCCTTTGGTCTGTCAGAGCACCCAGGAAATAAACAAGAGAAGCTACTAAAATCTAAGAGAAAGAAAACATTGAGAAAGAGGAATAGGAAAGGAAAGATTTCCCTAATGACTAACAGAGCTCATGGCTCTGAAAATTCCTTTCTTCAGGATTATATAAGAATTTTCCAAGACTTAATTTCCTAACAAAGATCTAAGAGCTCCTATAAAACTAGAGCAGGCATTGCTACAAAACATTTTTAAGCCTGCAATCAAGGCAGAGAGACAGAGAATATTGGACAAAATGAGAAAAGAATGCAATGTCATAATAAAATCTGCTTTGGGTACAGTAAAGAACAGAATAGGCACTTCAGGTAATTTAGAATATAATGTAGAACAACAAATTTGAAAAACTCATGTGGAACATAAAAGGAAAACACAAAGAGACAACACATAAAAGAACAAAACCGATATGGAGAAGAGAAAGTGCATCTACTCTGAGATTTAAAGGTGTCAGTGAAGCAGAAATAAGAGTACTTTGAATGAAAGGATTTAAATAAAACTCCTCTACTCTGAACAAAAGTATTAATACATTATCAAACATGTTGCATAAATGAAAAATATGGTTCTCACAGAGCTTGAAAGAATTTACCATGGTCCAGGCTCAATTATTATTTGTATGAGAAGCAAGATAAATACATCCTAAGCTACCATCTTTCTGTTAGTAGGCCTCTACTCAAATGTTTATTCAAATAGGAAGATTTTATGAAAGCATAGTTGCCAAGTAGAACAAACAAGTTAAGGAAGGTCATGGAAATAGCTGGATCCTATTGAGGCAAGAGGATCACAGTAACTGTGACCTGAAACGCAGTCCGAAACTCCTTCTCCACACTCATCTCTGCATCTCTTGGTATTTAGGCCTCATATTTCTCACAGAGTGAAAAATAACATTATTCATATGGCAAATCAACTGGATTGCCAATAGTCCTAGGAAAGAGATTGAGCTTAAGGCCAAGATCAAAGCCATATATGTGGGTAGAATGAGATTGAGTCAATTGCCCAACCTGGCACCAATAACTGTCAGCAGAGATAAGTACACAGCATCTTAAAATATATGAGTGGCAGGTAATAGAGTGAATTCCCAAAAGAAAAGGAATTATAATCACAAAGTTCATTGAAGAAGGGCATGGTGACCAAATAATGGATATTCTCTAAAAACTTTAACATACTATTACTAAGACATAACGATGATTCCAGATATGAACAGACAACATAAATCAGAATTTAAATAGCTGATCTAGGACTCAGAAAAAATTAAAAGAAAAAAACTTTTTTTCATAAAATAAAGACAAGGGGGGATGGGGATGTGGCTCAGTGATTGAGTGTCCCTGAGTCCAATCCCCAGTACCCAAAAAATATATAAAAAATAAAAACAAAGACAAGGGCCAGGTGCAGTGATACACCCCTGTAATCCCAGCAGCTCGGGAGGCTGAGGCAAGAGGATCATGAGTTCAAGGCCAGTATCAGCAACTCAGCAAGGCCCTAAGCAACTTAGCAAGACCCTGTCTCTAAATAAAAATATAAAAAGGGCTGGGGATATGGCTCAGTGGTTGAGAATCCCTGATTTCGATCCCTGGTACAAAACAACAACAAAACCCTTTAATTCAAGAACATTTCCTAGAAATAAAATAATGATTTGAAACTATATTTTAAGCATATGTAATGTACTACAAAAAGTATTAACCTAAAACAACTAACTGTAAGACATATTTTAGTAAAATTAAAGACATTAAAAAAATAATCCCTTGAGCATGTAAGCAAAAAAAGTTAAGCGATTTATTGCCAGAGGTAATTTGAGCAACTTTTAAGATAACAAAGGAAATAATTTGTGAAACAAAGATGGGATAGCCTTTTTTTATCCATAGAAGTTAAACTTTAAGATGTAAAGAACACAGATAAACAGTCATCATCATTCAAGAATTGGAGGAACACTGTTCTTCGCATGGTCCTTCCCAAAGAATTCACTAGGGAATGGTCTCCAAAAAATTAAAAATGGCTAAAGAGACATCAAAATAGAACTAGTTAGGAAGATGATACATAACTACTTATAGAACTAAGACAAAAATGAAAGTTTAAAAAAAGGCAAAAATGTTCAATGAAATGGTTATAGGCTCAGAAAATACAGTCCGACCACCAAAAAAGAAGGAAAAGAAGGGGAAAACATATTCAGAAAAAATATAACTGTTCTCAGTAATTATAGCAGTGTGGTAATATTGTTGCCATTCATTGAATACTAGTTGGTATAAAGTAAATGAGTAATTATGAGATATTCAAAGTCTATTATTCTCTGTGTACTTAAGAACTAGAAATTTTAGTGTGGAAGAAAAGATACAGATATATAATCAGTTAAGTAAAAAACAAACAAAAAATTATAACTCTGGATTCTATTGAGTCCCTGAAGTGTTTCATCTTAGTATACATGTATTTATGTTTATGTGTATGTGTGTTAGTGTATTTCTTAGCCCAGTGCATTGAAAAGGTCTAGAAAACCCAGTGAACAAAGAGATTACCTTATACTCCTGTGTTCTTGAAATATCATTCACCATTAAAAGAACCCTAAAATGGGGTATCATGGTGCATACTCTAGCTACTAGAAGGCTGAGGTGGGAGAACCACCAGGTTGAGGCCAGCCTGGGCAATGGAGCAAGATCCCAACAGGAAGGAAGGAAGGAAGGAAAGAAGGAAGGAAGGAAGGAAGGAAGGGAGGGAGGGAGGGAGGGAGGGAGGGAGGGAGGGAAGGATGGAGGGAGGGAGGGAGAAAGGGAGGGAAAGAAGAGAGAGGGGAAATAGGTTTTAGTCAGCTTCCCCCCACCCCACTGTGACTAAAAGACTCCACCAGAATGACTGTAGAGGAGAAACAATTTATTTGGGGGCTCACAGTTTCAATGATCTCCGTCATAGACAGAGGCTTCTTTCTTCAGGCCTCATCAGGGTGCCAGATGAGTCAGGAACAACATGGCAGAAGAGTGTGGCAGAGGGAAGCAGCTCACATGATGCTCAGAAAGTAGAAAGAGAAAGAGACTCCACTTGCCAGACACAAAATATATACCCCATAGCCACAGCCCCAATGAACCACTTTCTCCAGCCACACCCCACCTGCCTCCAGTCACCACTCAGTTAATCCCATCAGCAATTAATTCATTGATTAGGTTAAGGCTACGATGCAGTAATTTCTCCTCCAAACCTTTTTGCATTGTCTCACACATGAGCTTTTGGGAGATACCACATCTAAACTATAATAGAAAGGTAAGGCAACCTGAGCTTTTTTGAGATGCAGCCACTGCAAGCATGGGTCGAGGCAGTTTCAATATGAGCCTAGAACTCATCATACTAAATAACTATGAGAAGGTTTGGTCAGCAGGTAGGAAAGATTTCCCTTATCTCCTGATCTTGGCTTATTCTGTAATTTTCCCTACAACAAAAGATGTCCAGCCTCCATCTAGATCCTAGCTAGATCAACTCTAGCTTTTCCTGTCTCTTTGCCTCTTTAGTGGTGCCCATTTGGATATTTGATAATTCCCTAATACTGAATAATTAGATGTCTAAATTATTTCTGGCATTTATCAGGTAATCCTTTATGTAAGGTTTTTGTTTGTTTGTTTGTTGAACAACCTGCCAAAAAAGTTTAGACCATTTTTTAGTTATAAGAGAATACCAATTTATAATAACTGCTATTCATTTCTTGAAGTGATTAGGATCTATTTTCTACCCTAGTCACATCTGGGAAACTGAGTATTTAAAGTATTTAAGTATTTAAAACATACCTACCTTTAAGAATGACCACTAGTGCATGGTGATGCACACTTGTAATCCCAGCTACTCAGGAGCTTGATCCAGGGGGATTCCAAGTCCGAAGGCAATTCAGTGAGATCCTATCTCAAAATAAAAAGTAAAGAGGACTCAGGATATAATGCAGTGAAAGCATGCCTAGCATGCTCAGGAACCTAGGGTCAATCCCTAGTATTGTACACACACACATACATACATACACACACACACACACACATGAATAAATCATTGAATTTACACTTAGGATGTAGAAATCTGGAAAGAAGGTTAGTACCAAATTTATACCAAAAAAGTCTAGAAAATTTTCAAAATCAGAATCTTTCTTGAATTTACCATAGAATTGAGGTCACAGGGCCACCAAATATTCTGAGGCCTTACGTAAAACAAATCACTCCAAGGATGGATGGAATCCCAGTACATGTTCAGTGTGGCAGAGCATGGGAGGAAGAAAAGACCAATATAAGAATAATAAGAATAATTCTGCAAGATTTTTGGATTAAGTACTTAGGCCAAGTGTGAGCTAGCCCTGGGAACTGTAGACATATGTGGAATTACAGACTATTTTCATGAACCTAACTAGATATTTATAAGAAAGATAAAAAGCAGAGCAAAGGACCTGAGAAATCCTCCATAAAATACATGCTAGGAGATAGAAAAAGGTGATATATGTAAAGAAAAAAGCCATCCTGTGTCCTTCTCCCCTATCTCACATATGGGAACAAAAGCCTGAGGGAAATGCAAGAAACTTATCACTCCTAAGGCACAAATCAGCCACCCACTGTGGCTGTAGGAAGAGAATAATAACAACTCTTTAGCCTCTGATAAAGGTGTAAGAATGCAATTAGATACGTCCAAAAGCCGGAGGAGGTGCAGGATTCCTGAGAAGACCAAAGAGCCAGTGCTTATCTATGACCCAGGCTATACAAGTACCACGAGGATGCTCCTTGCCCAACCACCTGGCTATGAAGCATCATAAAACAGCAATCTACTACTAAGGTGATCAAGACCGTGGAGAGATTAAGATACAAGCAGAAGAGAAGACTTCACCTGAGGACAGAGCAGATATTGAGGGGGAAAAAAAATGGGAAACTAGCTTCCACCCTAAACTCAAAATAATGCGAGAGGAATTTGAAGCCAGTACGGCTCTGAGAATAACCAAAGCAACAACAAATCTACATCAACCCTTAGCCACATTGAGTCAACCTACCATACTAAAAGCCTAGTAGAAGATATGAAATGTCGATTTTTAAGCATAAGTACTCTTCATCTCAGATTATACTATTCTTAATAGGATGTTTGGCATTTGACCAAAAGTTACAAGACACACAAAGAAGTAAAGGAAAATAACTTACCATCAAGAAATAAATCAACAAGCAGAACCATTCCTAGTTATAACTCACTGGTGTAGAGTTATCAGATGGAATCCAAAATAACTATGATCAATACACTAAATACTCTGATGGAAAACACAGATAATATGTATGATCAGATGGACAAATTCAACAGGAAGGTGGACATTACAAGAGAGTATCAGATAGAAATGTTAGAAATAAAAAATTTTAAAGAAGATAAAAAATGTCTTCAATTGACTCATCAATAAATGCAACATATCTGAGAAAAAATTACCAATGAACTTGAAAGCATGCTTTCAGAAATTTCCCCAACCAAAATGTGAGGAGAAAAAATAGAATTTTTAAAAGGCGGCTTGGGGGTGTGACACAGTGGTAGAATACTTGCTTAGCATGTGTGAAACCCTAGGTTGAATCCCTAGCACTGCAAAATAAGAAAATAAAGAAAGAAAGAGAATCCAAGAGCTAGGAAGTGGGAATATCAAACAGTATAACAAGTGAGTGATTGAATCCCAGAAAAATAAGGGAGTTAAAAGAAGCAGAAGAAGTATTTACAAAGCAAAATTTTATAAAATTTTTTATAAAAACTTTTATTAAAAAGTTTATAAAATATTTTTTAAAATCACACATTCTGGAAGTTCAGAGAATGTTAACCAAGATTAACAACAACAACCAAAAACAAAAAACCTAGACAAAGATTCAAACTGCTGAAAAACAAAAATAAAGAAAAAACTTGAGGACAGATAGTACAAAAAGTACCATATACAGAAGAACAAACATTAGAGTTACAACATCAGAAACTAAGTGAGCCTGAAAAGGATTAAAATATTGTTATTAAAAAATTCTATATCCAATGAAAATATCTTCCAAGAGTGAAAATTAATTATAAGTTTCTGACTGGCAGTTGACCTTCCTGTAGACTTTTTACTTACAAACCACCACTCTGACCAAAAATAGTTTATGTCATAAGTTCAGACTAAAAAAAAATGTTCTCAGGGAGGAAATAATGTGATCACTTCTCTCTCATCATGGCAGTAGCATGGGGTGTATCCTCTTCCAATGAAGTATTTGTTGCATATGTCCAGGTCAAAAGAAAAGTTCTTATACAATCTTTAAAATAATTATGATAATAAGCCATGTATAATTGAGACTATGAAACAAATTACCACACCCTTCCTATTTAACTGCAGGCCTAAGGGATAATAAGCATGTCCAGAAGTCAAAATAAGCATATGAAAGTACATTTATAAATTGAATCCCATACTAGACAGTTGGCAGTTAGACAACTATCTATTCTGTTCACATAATGCCAAATAATTACTTTTATTAATTTATTATTTAATTATTTACTTTTACTACCTGTAAAACTCTCAATTATCTATTGTGAAACAGAACTCAGATTCCATTCAAACTAATTGATATACTCTGCTTACCTAGTATGATGGTTACGTTTATATGTCAAGTTGACTGGGCCATAGGATCCCAGATATTTGGTCATACATTATCCTGAATATTCCTGTGAAGGTATTTTGGGGTGAGATTAACATTTAAGTTAGTAGATAAAGTAAAGCAGATCATTCTCCCTAACGTGGATAGGTCTCATTCATTTGTTCAAAGTTCTAAATAATACAAAATGCTGACCCCACCTCACCCAAATAGAACAGAATTCTCCTTCCTGACTCATGGTCTTTGAACTGAGACATTGGTTCTTTCAGATTCTAAAGAATCTTTTCCATTCAGTTCAAACTGAGACATTTGCTCTGCAAACTGAACTTGCCAGCCTCCATAATCATGTAAGCCAATTCCTTATAATAAATCTATCAATAAAAGGAAGGAAGGAAGGAAAGAAGGAAGGAAGGAAGGAAGGAAGGAAGGAAGGAAGGAAGGAAGGAAGGAAGGAAGGAAGCTTCTACTGATTATTTCTCTGGGAAATTGTGATACACTCGGGGAACTTGACTGAGCCAGATTCTAAATAAGGGTTTGAAGAGACTCTCCTCCAGTTAATGTTGTCCTTTATCCACACCCATTAGAATGCTGTCACTATTTTTAATGACATCATAATTACAAACTCTTTAATAAATGTAAAAAGAGAATTGACAAATGAATCTAAGTCATTTAAAACCAATTAATAAAACAAAGTAAAAAAGAAAAACATTAAAAGGTCATATTTCCCTTTGTAAGTTTTAAAGACCACCTTTACTGAAGAATTATGCAACATTCACAAAATTGGTGGTGGTGGTGGTGGTGATGGTGGAGACTTATAAAAATATAAGTCTCCCGGGTGCAGTGGCGCACGCCTGTAATCCCAGCACTTTGGGAGGCTGAGACAGGAGAATCGTGAGTTCAGAGCCAGCCTCAGCAATGGCGAGGTGCTAAGCAACTCAGTGAGACCCTATCTCTAAACAAAACACAAAATAGGGCTAGGGATGTGGCTCAGTGGTTGAGTATCCCTGAGTTCAATCCCCAGTACCAAAAAATATATATATATATACACACACACACACACACACACACACATATACATATAAAAGTCTTTATGGTGTTTTTTCTTGATATTTATTTGATTAATATCTAAACAACTGCTGCTAAATTCAAGAATGAGCAGAACAAATTCCCCTAAATTACAATGACCCCATTACTAGTTTTATACTTGGTTTGAATATGAGGTGTTCCTCAAAAAGCTCATGTGTTAGGCAATGTAGGAAAGTTCAAAGGTGAAATGATTTGATTACAATGGATTAGTACATCATCAATGGATTAGTCTATTTGATGGATTAATAGTTTGAATGGACTACTGTGTGGGAACTGTAGGCAGGTGAGACATGGCTGGAGAAAGTAGGTCACTGGGCTCATGCCCTGGCTCTGTGAACACACTCCCTTTATATCTCTCTCTCCTTCCCTCCCCCCCACCTCTCTCTCCCTTCCTGTCCCTTCCCTTCCCTTCCTTTCCCTTCCCCTTTCCTTTCCTTCTTCTTCCCTTCTCTCTCTCTCTCTCTCTCTCTCTCTCTCTCTCTCTCTCTCTCTCTCTCTCTCACTCTCTCCTTCCTGGCTGCTGTGAACCGAGCACTTTTCCTCCACCACAGCCCTTTGCCATGATGTTCTACCTTACCTTGAGCCCAGAGCAATGGAGTTGAACAACCACGAACTGAGATCTCTGAAACCATGAGCCCAAAATTAACTTTTCCTTTTCTAAGTTATTCTTGTTATTATTGCTGTTTTTCTAAGTTGACCACAGTGAGAAAAAAAAAAATATATATATATATATATATTTGATTATTTTTTAAGTTTGTTTTGTGGTACTGGGGACCTAGTGCACGATAGGCAAGTGTTCTACCCTGAGCTATCCTTGTTTTATGTAAAGCCTTTATTCTGAATTAACAAAAGTGGATAAAAATAAAAATCTGCCTAATCAACTTTTGCTTTTCTTTAAGGTGTAAATTCTTTGAATACATGAACATTTTCTAAGTCCTCAGCCATTTTCACGATATTCACAGGAAGCTTAATGAGATTCCAACATGAGTGGTCAACTTAATTATGTCCATTAGATATGCCAATTATCCCTACCCACCTTCATATGAAAGGATAAACATGGTGGTGTTTTACAAAACTGCCTTTAGTCATTGAATTCTTATTTAGTGACAATATCAAGAAGATACACGCTTAAAAATATATGATACAATTTTTATGAATAACTATTCAAGGAGTTTAGAGAAGAACACCTAGAAAAAAAAATGTAGCTATTTGTATTCTAACCACTTGTTTTCATTTCCCTCCACCAGGCTTTACTTTTTTATAGCTAGGAAAGTTATTTCTTTATTACATCTGAAATAATGTGTCCTTACCAAAATGTGGTAATTGTGTCACTAAAAAAGCTTCTCACCTATCTTAATCTGCCTGCACTTTTTAAGAGCAATTTTACTTAGTACAAAGTCATTTTTTCAATTTCATTTGAAGACTGAGATCTTCAAGCAAATCACATTTCTCTAAGAGAAGTGCCAAGCAGAAAGAATTAAAGAGGCCATTTTAAAGTCTTGTCATTATTCAAGAAAAAACATCACCTGAGGTAATCTGCCAATATTTTTGGCTATATCTACATGTCCATAGACAGTTCTGGGGAATCGAATAGTCTTCGGTCTACTTGCTGTTTTGTCTGCACAATGCCCAATAATTATTTTCAGTTAGTTTCTGAATTTATTATTATTTACTTTTACTAACTGTTGAGTCCACAGGGAAGATTTAAATTTTTCTGGGCAAGCTTGAAAAAAAATAATAGTTGAGGACACTAATCAGGAATCTATATCTTTTTATGCTAAGGTACTTTTTAAAGGGAACAGATTCACCCTAAGAGTAAAGAGAGTCAACCTGGCTCAAGACAAAACCTCAATGATGATGGTAAACAGGAAAATTTAAATATAGCCAAGTCTGCCACTTAGAATACAATAGAATATAATAAAGACAAGGATGCTACATGTATTCTACATTCTCAGTATATAGAATAATGCCTAGCCCAAGAGTTAGATGCTCAATAAATATAAATATTGAGTGAATGAATGCATGAATGTTCTTAGTTCAGATCCTTATGGGATCATATTTGGATCATGGTGTTTTGATTATGGGAATCTGTGAGAGGAGGGAAAGGATTATGAGGGGAAACAATCATTTTTATTAAAAAGGAAAAAAGAATCATAATTGGAGCTGCTAGGAATGTTATTTGCCCAGCTGCTAGGAATGTTAGCTGCTAATGGCTCTTTCAGATGAATCGCTCTTTGGATATTCCCCCAGTTTCACCCAATCTTATGTTTCCGACTGGGATATCCCATATCCAGTGACTAAAGACCAGAGTACAGAGATTCCCCTGGGACTGGCTGAAGCCTCTGTGGCAACTGCACTGCAGCTCAACATCTGCTTCCTCTCAGTCCCGCCTTTCTCACTCCATTACAAGCACAGTTGCTGAGGGCAATCCCCAGTGAACTTCTGCATGAAAAATTCTGTATTAGAGTCTGTTTCCAGGAAACCCAATCTAAGACATCCTACAATTGAGTAAATACAGTGAAGAAGAGACATTGATCCTACTTCACAGAACAGAGAGAAGCTACGGCTAGAATAAAAAGCTTATTTCAAGGAGTGACCATGCAGTGTGGGGAGCGATGATTTGAATCACCATTTCTGACTGTCTTACAGCAGGAGATGCACCTATGCTGGGAACTTCCTGTGCACAGTGCAGGTCAATACTGCCCAGTTGCTATGGTGACTCCATGTTTAAAGGAGGTTCTGTGCAAGGCACAGGACTATCAGTCTTGACCCTGAGTTTAGACACCAGCTGACAGAGGTAGAGAATTATGAGCATAACTAGATAATTATAATTGCTTCCACCTCAAGACTGCCTGCTTTAAAGAAAGTTTCTCACAGAAAATCCTTTTGCTGATAAAACCTATATAATAAATGTGCTAAACTAACTCTGGGTCATTATTCCTCCATCAAAGGATAGTGTCCCACCTGATCCCAGCTCTCTATGTGTTTGTCTTTTCTCAATCCCCCATCACTCCTTGCCAGTTTCTGAATTAACAGCCATCCTGGACCCGGCAATGCAGACCCTTCCAATGTTTGCTACAACGTTTATGTGAACCTAGAGACATTTCTTGTGATTTACCATAAGGATCAGTTCTTTGTCATATTCATTCAACCTTACTCCTTACAAAATCCGATAAATATGTTTTCTTCTAATTATAAAATTAATACTTGTTCATTTTAGAAAAATTTCCACAATAGGGAAAAGTATAAACAAAAATGTAAAAATCACGTGCAATTCTACAACCAACATATTCTCATTATTAACCTTTCGCAAAGACTTCCAGATATTTCTCTATATTTACACAGTCCATCTGTTCTGCTTATAACAAAATACCAGACGTGGTAATGTATAAGGAACATGAGTGCATTTTCTCACAGATCTTCAGGCTGCAAAGTCCAAGATCAAGGCACTGGCAAGTTCAGTGTCTAGTGAAGGCCCATTCTGTGTGGATGGCATCATCTAGGTGTTCTCACATGTTAGAAGAACAGAAGGGCAAAAGGGTCTCTCGTAGTGGCATTGGTGTATTCATAATGGTGGAGCCTCATGACTCAATCACTTCCCAAATGGCCCTCCTCCTAATACCACTACAACAAGTTCCAACACAGGAATTCTATGGGACATTCAATTACACACACACATAGCCATCTATTTTACCAAATATATCACTATGCTTTTCATATTCCTTTATTGCTTTTTTTCAGGCTTTGCTTAATATTTCATTTTATGCCTTAAATACAATTGAACTCAATTCTCTAATGATATATTTAGATCTCTCCAAATGTTCAGTATTTAAATTATGCTGAAATAAATGCCTATTCTTGATTAATCCCTTTGGATTATTTTCTGGAAAAGAAATTACATTTCATAAAGAATATACATTCTTTGAAATTCTGTTCCCTATGGTCAAGTTGCTTCCAGGATAGTTGCATGAATTTGTTCTACTAATAGTTTATGAACACAGTTCTTTCCCCCATACCCTTCTATTCTTTTACTTCTCATCTAATTTATGTAAAAGTGCAACCTCATCATTATTTCAATTGACACTTCCATTGAGGCACAGAAGGCACATTTATCATATCAGCATATGCCATGACTATAAGAAAGAAAACATGCTTTTGATGACATGAAAAAATAGATCATGCCTGAATAATAGGCTGAAACAAATACAATGAGTTTATCAGGGATGAAAGTAAAATTCCAAGATAATACTTTTCAGTTAACCAAAGAAGAATAGGATGGAGGAGGTTTACTTAATACAGCATGAAAAGGACCTAGGTTTCCTATTTAGTCGAAGTTCAGATCAAGCTTCTGCTGAGATGTGGCCAGAAACATTAATGGAAACTTAATTTCTATTAATAGAAGCATGACTATCCAGGACAAGGACAGCCCCTTGATGTTCTGAAACTACCACCCTATTTTGTAAGTATTTTGTTCAGCTCAACGTTATAAAAGGCCCATTGAGTAACTTTATTGTCTCCAGAAGCCAGGAGCAAAAGGTATCTATAAAACCAATAAGAGTATTTGAGGAGACTAGAAATATTTAATTCAATGAATAAAATTTAAGAAGGCTTGGGACAGGGTAAGAATGGAGTGGCGGTGCAGAGATATAACCCGGAGGGCTTCACATATTTGAAGGGGTGTCATTTAGAAGGATCTGATTTATGGGGCTGGGATTGTGGCTCAGCGGCAGAGCGCTTGCCTTGCATGCGTGAGGCCCTGGGTTCGATCCTCAGCACCACATACAAAGCAATAAAATAAAGACATTGTGTCCATCTACAACTAAAAAAATATTTAAAAAAAAAAAAAGAAGGATCTGATTTATTCTGTATCATGTCAGGAGGTACAACTAGAAGCTGTGAATAAAAGTACATAGAGGCAGATTTTACTTCAACATCAGGAGTAAACTTCTAATGATTAGAGCTACTCAAATGTAGAATAAAACTGACAGGTCAATTTTTCTTTCCATTAAATCACCACTGAACCCTCTCTCAATACTCATTCAAATACCTTCTAAATCCCTACTTTGTTCTCAGGATTGCACTTGGGCCCTGGTGTTCAGAGTAGGTGGGAAGAGGACAGGAGCATGCAGTCAGCTCCTTTGCCTGTGTCTCTATTCTTGACTCTTTTACCAGAAGTAACTATTTCTCTCAGGCCCTGGGAAGTGCCAAAGAATGCTTCAATTTTTCTTCAGTGCTCCACCTTCCTATGTTTTGGAAGTATCTTTTTTTTAAACTCTTACAAATTTTAAATATTTTTCAGCATTAATTGGTGTCTCCTTACAGTCCAGCTGATCTAAAACCTTTAAAAAAACACAGAAAGAAGTAAAATAATTCCATATGGCTCCACTTAGTTTTATTGCTTTGTCTAACACCAAACCATTATGAAATTTTCACTAATAAAACTCCTGATTTGCCACCCAACAGGCTAAGCAAAGGAGTTCTATGTGAGTCTCATTCTTCTTTACATTCCTTCCAGGCACCTCCTGCTTCCTATCACCAGGATAGAAGCCACATATATATGTGTGTGTGTGTATATATATATATCCTGCATATATATATATACACATATATATATGTGTATATATATATACACACACACACACACACACACATATGGAGTCTAACACCTTTCTATATCTAAGAAATATATATATTACATATAACATGTGTGCCATATATATTTATTTTATACATAATATATATGGTGTGTGTGTGTGTGTGTGTGTGTGTGTGTGTATTCATTCTGTGGACCTTTGTTTCTTTGTCCCTTAGAAGTGTATATGGAGAAAATCATGCTTTCTAAGGCAAAAATGTAACCCAAGAAAGATCAGATACCTAACATAACAGTGACAAAAATATTTATCACTGGACTTCTTTTTCCCTTCTTCAAGATTTTCCTATTGAAACATTCTATCATTCAAAAGTATCTTCTCCAAAACAGCCTCTAAAACTTCACAGGAGTTTTCCAAGCATGTTGAGTGTTCTCCGTACAGCAATCAGGGTTCCCTTCCTGATCCTACCAAGGTATTAGCCTGCAACCTTCATACTAAGGTAGTAGATGATAAGTACAGAGCCCTGGAACACTGAGTGCGCTTGAGTTGTATCTACAGGGCAAAGTGAATAAGGGAACTAGTCATTCCATCCACTTTATGTAAGAGTCAAGCCAAGCCAGGCGAGGTGGCACATGCCTATAATCCCAGCAGCTCGGGAAGCTAAGGCAGGAGGATCACTAGTTCAAAGCCAGCCTCAGCAATGGCTGAGCAACTCAGTGAGACCCTGTCTCTAAATAAAATACAAAAAAGGGCTTGGAATGTGGCTCAGTGGTTGAGTGCCCTGGGTTCAATCCCCTGTACTCAGTTTAAAAAAAAAAAAAGTCAAGCCAAATTGTTGGCTTAATTTGTATACCTATACAAGAACAGAGTACCTTTCTGAAAATAGATCCACATGCAAAGTAAAATCTGCAAAATGACCCAGGATAGCCAATCAAAGGAATATGGAAGGAAAGACACAGAGATAGAGAGAAAGGAGAGCCCTATTCCACAAAGAGATGAGGTTCCAAACTGCATTCAGAAATCAGAATATTTACCCATTAAAAAAACCTTATGTGCATTGGTTTCTAGCAAAGCCACAAAAGACTTTTTTAATCTACTTTGAACCTGGTAGGTCATAAAAATAAAAAGAACAGCCATCACATATTAAACACAATGTATTCCTGTTATTACCTTGCTTAATATTCACCATGCTTAATATTATACCATGAGTTAGGTATAATCCATTATCATCATCTCTAAAATATAAATGAGAAAACCAAAGCTCAAGCTATCTGTTCAGGAAAGAATTTGAGACAGGTCTTATAATTGCAAAAACCCATTTCAAGCTGGGCCCAGTGGCACACACCCTTAATTCCAGCATTTTGGGAGGCTGAGACAGGAGAATCTCGAGTTCAAAGCCAGCCTTAGCAACTCAGTGAGACCCTGTCTCTATATAAAACATAAAAAAGGGCTGGGATGTGGCTCAGTGATTGAGTACCCATGAGTTCAATCCCCACTACCAAAAAAGACAAAAACAAAACCATTTTAACTATGCACTACATTCCCCAAATTGCTATGTCATATTTCTGAAACAATGTATCCAGAGTTCCAACTTAGTAACACCAAGAACCATCATCTCTACAGTTCTAAAGCAAAATGTGGATCCGCCTATGCCCAGCTCTTGAATAATAAGAATAGATGTTTCCTTGCTTAAGGGGAAAAAGGCAAAGAGAGAAGCTATCTCAGGGCCCTGAGAAGGGATCCCCAGGTGATGAGGCTGCTGGAAGATAAAACCCTGTTGAGTTGTCCTAGGTGCTCTCATGAGGGAACGTACAGAATGGGTAGGCAAAGCTAAGGCAGAGACTGCCTATCTATTCAAAGCACTCTAAGCCTATGGGATGATTTTTTATTTATTTATTTATTTATTTGGGTTTTTTTTGTTTTGTTTTTTTTTTTGGTGGTGTGGTGTTGGGAATTTAAACCAGGGTTTTGAGCATGCTAGGTAAACACTCTGCCACTCAACTTCATCCCCAGCCCCTATAGAATGATTTCTGTTAGACTCTCCTCTGACTTCATGAAGATTATACTTCAAGAGGAGGGGATCAGGGCATGGAAAATTACTAAGCGGAAGAATTGAGAGTAGAGATGATTCTGGCTCCACCAACCTAGCAGGGTTCTAGTAGCAGACAAGCCAGGGTGATCAGATATCAATCATGTGGAGGACAGATGGAGATCAGACCCCAATCAGATATAAGGGCAGCTAGAAATTAAGGATGGAGAGTTCTTACTAAACTGACTTAGAGAGATTCTTGCTAAAGCTAGATCATAAAAGGAGGTATACAAATGGATCAGAAAACCTGACTAAAGTTTAATCAAGCAATAAATCTTTGTGACAGTCAGGCTGCTATTAACCCTAAGGTGATCTGGATGATACTCTTAAGTTTGTTAAGTAATCATCACAATTGTCTTCTTCATCTACTACTGTTAGACTCCTATTCGGATAAAAGCATTCCTGTCTAGAGAAAAGTCCTAAATTTGAACATCTGCAAGTGAACTACTTATGGGGAAAGTTCAGAGGAAATAATGGTTAATAGTTGAAATCAATTAGCATTCCTATCTAACTACCAATAATAGAGATTTCACCTGCTGCTAATGTTCCTTTTGGTTTTGGAAGCAGCTTTCTGTGAATGCAAAAGGGCTTGAGACAGAATAATCTGTTAACAGCAATTCACACAGAGAAAGCCCAACCAGGAGGGCCCATGAATATGAATGAGCTAAGTCAGAGAAAAATGCCAATGAGACACCTCTCCCCTTCAGCTTTACAGAAGACAGCAAAAAAGGATCCTTCTGCAGCCTGATAAGTAGCCAATCCTTAATTAAATAAGCATGGCAAAGTAGAGAGCAATTGAAAAATGGAAAAATACAGAGCATAGAGAATTAATATGCTTACTTATGTGATCTACTAACGTTCCACATGAATGAGGAATGAGACAGGCTTAATGACATTTGGTTTAATTTGTTAATACTTTACCACAGGGATAGCCTTTGTAGGGGCATATTTTCTAAATAAAAAAATGGTAGGAATAAAGAGAGTAAATAGTCGTAATGTCCCCTTTTCTCCCAGTTTGGTTAAAAAGAGCATGCTAGTTTCAAAAATAGTTTTCTCAGTTCAAATCTGTATGTTGTGAAATAAATGTTAAATTTTCTAAATAATAATCCTTAATGCTTAGTGGTTTTTGTACACTCGTTTATTGAAAAAACATTTCTGAGTGTCTCCTGAGCTAGGCTTCAGGTAGATAATATCTCCCATGTTAGTCCATTTGGATTTCTCTAACAAAACAGCATAAAGTTGTGGCTTAGACATGTATTCCTCACAATTCTGGAAACTGGGAAATGCAGGATAAAGACAGCAGATTCGTGTCTGATAAGGATCCACTTTGTGGTTCATAGGCAGCACCTTCTTATGGTGTCTTCACATGGTGAAAGGGTGTGAGGTCTCTCTGGAGTTTCTTCTTTGAGGGTACTAATACCATCCATGAAGGTTCTACTCTCTCAACCTAGTCACTTCCCAAAGTCCCTAACTCCTGACACTATCATTTGGTACTTAGGATTTCAGCATGTAAACTGGGGTGGAGGTTGAACATAAGCATTCGGTCCATTGTAGGTCTCATAAATTAATACATACTACACACTCATGATATGCACTGGATTATTTTACTCTCTCAACAGTGTTACAAGAGAAACAAAATCTCTTTTCTTTACAGATCAGAAAAGTGAGGCTCAGAGAAGTTTAACTCTCCCCAGTTCTCGTGCTTATGTTTAATGAAGCCACATTTAAAACCCAAGTTTGATTCTAAAGTCCATGATCTCTACATGTGCCAAAGTGCTCCACAAACAACCACCAAGACAGATGAAGTTTGCATAATACCGCTGGAACATGGACCCTGCTGAAGGAGCTTTTAGTGCTAGTGGAGGCAGCTGGTAACTGTGTCATTTTAGCCGTTTGGTAGGATAGCTTGAAACCATGGGTCTTGGTATTATTAGATCTCAGTTTCCTTATCTATAAAATGGTGGTGCTAAAAAAAAGCCTGCTACCATGTGATGGATATAGATGAAATGAGATATCAGGGCAAAATTCTTATTTCAGAGCTCAGCAGCATTCAGTAAATGTCAGCTATTGTTCTAATCTATGATAGGATTTTATGGAAAAGTGCCTATCTCAGGCTGTTTTGTATGTGTGTTAGATGAGGAAACATTACTTTTATTTCTTTGTAAAATTTCCCATCTGAAATTGCTGTGTTTTCTTATGACTTTATATCCTAGGTACAATTTTCACAGGCTATAAACTCAAATGGAAAACTATAACTCTTTCTTTTAAATTGACTTTAAATTTTAAATTTTCAATAAATGGACTTACTTTCTTCTTAGGCCTCAATTTTCCTCTGATGGCAGAAAACTTGATTCACTCATTCGTAGGTAAAACTGAGATGACTTCATTGGTGTCTTCGTTTAATCAGGTTCTTGGCAAATCACAGTGCTTCGGGTTCTCATCCTTCTTCTGGTCCCTCTCTGTGGTCCAAGGATGCTGAGGTCTTGGCCCTTGATCTACTTTTTTACTCAAAGTGATTGTCTGTACCTTGCATTGGGTAAAGTCAGCTTTTGAGCTGAGCCTTGACTCTTTGTCCTGCTTTATATTTCTGCAGTTAACAGCCCTATCCCATAAATAAGAAGCAAAGAAGGTCTCCATGCTGCCAAAATGGAGGGAAAGAGGGAAAACAGGAAGTCCAGAGCAAGCATAAAACCTTAGTCACTGTTTCAAAATATTATCCCATGATATAATAATAGAAACCATCTTCAAATTAGCTCTAATAAAAAGAGAAACAAGAGAATACAAGGATCAGGATTCATGGATTTCAATATGGAGAAGCAAAGGAAAGCCAGGCTTCTTGGAATAGGAACACAGGAAAATTCAAGGCCCCACCTCTCTCTCCGCTTGTGTCTTTCTCTTTAGGATTTCGTGGTTTCTTACTTCTGCTTCTTTCTGTATGTCAACTCCATTCTTCTCTCTTTCTGTTTCCTTTCTTAACTATGTTACATATGGCCCCCAAACAACTGCCCAATCCCTACTCTACGTGACTTTTCATTTCAAACCCTGTACATAGCTTTAGTTGTCTCTGAGTTTAAGTATAAAAATATCACCAGAGAAAATCTGACTGATCAGGCTTGTCTGTTACAGCCAGGCTTCTCAGGCTGCTGACTAGTGTAAAGAATTGGGGGTCAGATACCCATTTATAGTCTAATCAGCAATTACTGCTGGTATCCTGAAATCTTTCTCTAATGTTGTTTAATTATAGAAGAAAGAGTATTAATGACATTGCATGGTAAAGTAAAAAGGAAAGGGAGTGGTCTTATTCAAAAAGTTAATCAAGCTAATCCAAGAAACTAGCTTTGATTGTTCTGTAGCTATTCTAGAAGTTTCCTGAAACTTCTAAATGGCAGCATGGAGCCATTTAGCCACATCTTTTTCATCTTCTGGTGTTTTATAGTGTTGGAATATCTACTACAAAGAGGGTGGTGTGGGTATGTGCATGTGTGTAAACATTTGATATTTTATTATAAAGCCCTCTTAGAGATATGAATATTGATTTATTTTTCTTTTGAGTATTATTTTCCATGTTAACTGGGTATACCAGAAAAGCTGTGAGAACTGTAAATTGTAATGATATGTCACTGGAGTATGACAGAGGTGACATCAATCAGTTACAGAACAGTCAAGAGACTCTTACGCTACTATAAAATTTTATTTAAGCCTCAGAGAAAGGACTTTCAAAAGAATTTTATGGTTGAAATTGGATCATCTTTGGAAAAATATATTTGATAGTTTTTTGTTATTGAGGAAGTAATTTGAAAGGAAGGATTACTCATTTATGTGAAATTAAAAGGAAATAAAGTTTCTAGAAACACTTATCTTGGAAAAAAACACTTATCTTGGACATTTGATGACTTCTTACTGGGTAGTGGTTGTGTTAAAATTCCTTTTTTGCTATTTTAAATATAAAATTGATGAGATTTGTACTTAATGAAAAACACTCTGGAAAAAAATTCTCTAAAAATACAACCTACAGAAAGTAAAATAACAATAAGAAACATTCAGGAAAGATGGAAAGGATGAAATAAAATTAGATTCTGGAGAATTTTACCTTTGCTATTGTTTAACATAATTGAATTAGCAGAATAAACTATAGTGGGCAAATGGATAAAATCTCAAAACAGGATTCCTAAAATGTGAAGTCAACATTTTGATAAAAGGGGCATATGGGAATTTTCCAGAGTGACTACACTTAAAACCTTGATGACCACTTGTATCAGGAGGGATGGAGAAAGAAGCTGTAGGAACAGGCACACATTGGCTTCAAACAGTCAGATCATCTTCAACTAAATTCTCATATTCATCAATGTCACTTACAGTATGTGTGATTTATTGACTACTAATTGAAAAACCACAAGGGAATTTTCAAAAATCAGAAAAAAATTTCTTAGACACAGAAAACCTCAATAGCAAATCTTGCCTTGAAGGGAAAAATAAAAAGCACATGCCAAGATCTGATGCCAAAGTTGGTCAAGTTTGTTTTGGGGAAAATGGCTGTTTGAACATATTTCCTATGCTTTAAAACCAATTCTTTCCTTTTTCATCATTACGTTTTCCATCTGTAAAAATGATTATAGAAATATATTTGCAAGATGGCCACAATCTACCATCTGTGTGTATAATCTCTATATGCTGATAATGAATGCCAATACCACACAAGCCTTAAACAGAGGGATGGCTCTTTCATCTGTTAGAAACTGTACCACTGTACAACCGTGCACCATTTAGAGTTGGAGTCATGGTTCAGGGGAACAGAGTAACTGAGAAAAATGGGAGACTTGGCCTCACAACGTGAAGTAAGTTGTTCAGAAGTTGTACAGTCTGGAACCTTTGGGCTATTTTTGCTTTTGTGGTGCAGGGGATCAAACCCAGGGCCTCTCATATGCTAGTTAAGACCTCTACCTCTGACCTACAGCCCAGCCCTACAGTCTAGGGCTGATCTATAATTATAGTCTAGTCTCATTTAAAACCTGAATGAGATTTGAATCTATGGTGCCCCTATATGAAAGGAAAATATCTAACATGTGTGCCTATGCTTGTATAAAAGTAAAAGCTACTGAAAAAAAGTGTTTTTTTCCTCTCAAAGAGCTATCCATAATTAGCAGAGAAAATTAAATGTTCAAAATATAAATAAATTACATGTAGCTATCTCATGGAAGTGGTGGTTGCAGATGTAGTCAGGTGATTCTTTTGCTACAAGGTGGCTTCTAGAAGGCTGGGACACATAGATGAAGGGTCTTTGTTTCATTTTGCCTGCTTTTGTTTTATTTATTTATGTATGTATATATGTATGTATGTACTTTTGTGGGAATGGGAATTGAACCCAGGGCCTAGTGTTTTATAGGCAAGTGATTTATCACTGAGTACATCTCCAGCATTTTTTATTTTTTATTTTGAGACTAAGTTGCAGAGGCTGGCCTCAAACTTGGGATCTTCCTGCCTCCACCTCCTGAGTAGCTGAGTTTACAAGCCACCCAAGCCTAGCTCTTAGTTCGTTTTATGAATGTAACAATCTTCAATGTTAGTGGTAAATACTATGATGCCCTCTTAGCTTAAAAGAAAAGTTCAATGAAAAATATTACATCTTTCATAGGAAAAGCATTCAAAACATATAAGACTCTAAGAAGCCACAGGACAAATATCAAAGGAAATGCTGTGACCATGAGTAGCTCAAGCAGAAAAAGCCTTCAAACTAATGACACCTGAGGTGATATCCACCACCCAGCTTTGGAGAGGAGAGCTCCATGGAGTAGGAATAAATAAGTCTTGACTATGGTCTAGGTGAATGAATTTCACGGTATGGTTCCTGAACCAGAAGCTAAAACTACGTATTATAAAATTACATGTATTTTCACTTGTATCGCATATGTTACTGTTATGCTGTAGGTAATTGTATATGTAACTGTTATGTTAAACAGGTAGAATTCAAAAGGATGAAAACTATGAGTTTGTTCTTTTATTACAAATATCCCTGCAAATCCTTTCACCTTTTTCCTTGTCCCCAGATAAAAACTGGAAACATATAGTTTCTTCAGTTACTTCTACACATCCTATTAGTGCCATGTATTAGGAACAGAATCAACAGGAAGTATAATTATAAAAAGGGGATTTATTAGGTTGGCTTACATGATCAGAAGCTCAGAGGGCTTCCAAGCAGAGAAAGATCAGAGTGAAAGGTCAAGGAAAGCACGAGATGTTCCAGAGGTGGGCAAGACTGGACTGCTCCTGTTAGACTTCTGTTGACTGGAAGGAGCAAAGACTTATCTAGCAAGCAAAGGGAAGTTCTATACAGATCAGAATCTTGGAGTGATCTAAGACTAAGAGAAAGAACAGTTCAGCCTTTGGGGGTTCAGAATGGAGAAACCATAAGGATCAAAGGATACTCTCTGTGAGCACCTTGGAAACACTGTGACCTCCCTGTGAATAGAATGAGTTCTTCTAGCAGCCAGACTTTGGCCTGCAAGCCTGCACAGTTTGGATATGCCTATGATGGTCACACCAATCTCAGATTACTTGTGCTGAACACCAACTTCAACTTCCTTCTCTTAGTGTATGTTCCCAAGAGTGAGAATCTGATTGGCTAGCTCATCTGCTTGAGCCAGGTCAAACTTATAGTAGGTCACTAATCAGCTCACAAAAAGAATTTTCTGCAACAAGGTGCCTGTGTTAGTCAGCTTTCTGTCACTGTGACCAAAATATCTTACAAGAACAACTTAGAGGAAGAAATATTCTATTTTAGCTCACGGTTTCAGAGATTCAGTCCATGGTCAGCCAACTCCAGTGCTCTGAGTCTAAGAGGTAGCAGAACATCATGGTGGAAAAACACGGTAGAAGAAAGCCACTCAGTTCATGGCAACCAAGAGATAAAGCGATGAGACAGGGACAAAAATTAATCCTCAAGGACACACCACTAGGGACCTACTTTTTCCAGCTATAAGCCACCCAGTTATCACCCAGTAATCCATTCAATGGATTAATTCACCAATGAAGTTACAGCTCTCATAATCTAATCATTTCACCTCTTAGCAATGTTGCTACATTAAATATCATGTTTCCAACACATGAGTTTCCTGGGTCACACTTCATATCCAAACCATAACAGTGCTTACTCCTCCTCCAGTTAGACTTGACTGCTGGGTGTGGTGGTACAGGCCTATAATCCTAGAGACTCAGGAAGTTGAGGAGGCAGAGTCAAGAGGATCACAATTCCGAGGCCAGTCTAAGCAATTTAGTGAGATCCTGTCCCAAAATAAAAAAACAAAAGGGGTTGAGGGTGATGCTCAGTGGTAGAGTATCCCTGAGTTCAATCCCCAAGTACCTAAAATAAAGTAAAATAAAATAAAATAAACAAGGCAATTAAACTTGATCTGTGGGACACTGTAATTGCCCACAGAACATAATCATAAACTGCAGATTTTTTGACAAAGTAAATTATCCCAGAACATTGTTTGGCTAAATGGGTACTCTGAAATATTTATGATACATCAACAAATTAATATTTGCTTCTTTGATGGTTACATCGCATGATTTACAAGAATTTCCATGGTTTTGACTGATTTTTCCCTTTATATGAACATTTTTCCCCATTAATTGTATTGAGAAGTATCTGCTTGACAAGATTTCACTTGTACCTAAAAATGTCCACTACCAATTCCTGTCTTCAGCGTTTTGTTATCTTCCAAAACCTCTAAACTAGTCTCAAAACATATAGCTTACTTAAGAAATTGAAATCCATTAGACCTGAGATCTTCCGTGGAGACCCACACGGCAACTTTGCAAATGTGTAGCAGACACGAATGCTCCCTTAAGCCCTGGTTATTTGTTACTTTAATGGAAAAGCCCTTTGAAGTGGATCAAAATGTGATTTGTCAGTGGAAAGATGATAAAACCTCAAACTGGCAAAATGTCAAAAACTGGGGCCTGAAATTGACTTCTTCACATGTGAAATCTCTTTTTTTATTTTCAATGTAGAGCAAGAAACCAATGGAGATTACTCATCAGGCTGTTCTCTGATTAGCAACTTCCCATCCCACCCTGACCAGAGGCACCTGCTATGGTGCTGTGGAATAGCTGGCCCAGAAGGTAGTGCTCCTCCAAGGGAGGATGCCTGCACCTCTATGGGTCTGTCCTCCTGGCCTTCTCTGCAGCACCAAACAGGAAGCAAGTAGTTGGAAGCAGCAGCTCACCTCCTGTCTTTCTCTGGACCCTTTTGCATATCAAACACCTGCGGCTGGATTTTCCATAAACCACCTATTTCATGGACAAGTACAATTGTCTATGCAGCCTAATTCACTAAATGCATAATGAGAATACTTACAGTACTTAATATCTTCATGGTGCTTTATGGAGCATTTTTATAGGCATTATTATTCTCATTACAATGGACGCCATTTTAATTCAGCAATTGCTCTATGCCAGACATTGTTAAGTGGTTTATACATGTAATTTCATGTCAGGATTTGGTATCCACAATGAGGCTTGGAGATATGTGGATGCATATTATTATCCCGTCTATTTAATGTGGAAATTTTGGTTCAGAGAGGTTTTGTGAATTGCCCAAATTCACAGACTCAATACAAAATGAACATAACTAGAACCTATCTCTTTTATTCCTTGACATTTATTCTTTCAGTTAAAACTTTATTGAGCTCCCTATAATATTCCTAATAGGTGCCAAAGGAATAGAAATTGCCCAGGATTTGTTTAGGAACTACAGAGTGGCTGGTTTTTTAAAAAAATATTTAACAAATACTTAATAAATTTATCAGGCTCCCTGGAAACAGTAGTTGAAGGCCTTCCCATTTCCCAAACAAAGTGGTTCTTCCATCTTAAAATGTATAAAAATGCCTAGGGAACTTATTTGAAATGCAGATTACTAGGTCAACACTCCAGCATGTATTAAAACACTATTAGTTAATATCTATACAGGTTTTTCATAGACCACACAGAGAAGCCCAGTTCTGGTAAGTGAGATAAAGAAGGAGACCATCTGAGTAGAATGGGAAAGATGCTGCAGTGAGGTTAGGTACTAGGGTGCCAGGTATGACTGATGAGGCTCCTGCCCAGCTTTGGAGAAGAACAAGTGAAATGAGAACTGAAGGAGAGTAGAAGTTATCCCTGCCAAGGACCAAAGTCAGGGTGATGCTGCTGCTAATGCCCAGCCTGTCTGTTCAAGCTCTGCTCT
>PVHX01016778.1:0-42131 GCA_004024805.1 Geosciurus inauris
GCAGATTATGGAAGTAGAGAAAACTCCGCACAATGGACAGGCCGTATTGTTTGTGCGATATGTACAGAAGAAGGTCCACCTGGAAGAACACCGAAAACTCCACACAGAATTTTAAGGCTTGTAGTTGTGAGTTGTGTGGAAAATCATTTACCAGACTTAAGGAAGCACAAGAGAGTTCACAGAAACAAAGGACAGTCGGCGTGTCGCAAGTAGGACAAAACTTTCAAACACAAGTCTCACCTCAAGGACCATGAAAGGAGACACAGAGGGGACAACCCATTGTATGGAATCCTGCACCAAGCCATTTTCCAAGGCATCTGATCCGAAGAGGCACCAGAACAATATGTACAGAGAAGGGTAGCTGGTTATCCCCAGTGTCATCCAGAACAAGAAAGACAGAACAGGTGCAGGGACCTTCCTGGCTGCTGAGTGCCACAGCAGTTGAAACAGCCCGTAGCTACGGAGGCTAGAGGAGGATAGAAATGCTGTGCCTAGGAAGAGGATAGAAATGCTGTGCCTAGGAAGCCAAGACTGAGACTTCATTGACCACAATCAGAGAGCGCCAACGATTGTGCTTTTGTGGAAACAAATGGAACATTGTACATACTGTACGTAAGGCAGTGATTGGTTAGGTGTTTTAAAAACTTTTCAAGGACATTGACATTCTTAAATTCTAACCTGTTTCTCTGTCTGGTGTTAACTCTCAGTGTTTCTGATAAATTCTTCTCCCCTTCTTTTTATAATTTTAATTTGAGAACCCCTGTGTCCAGTTCAGAAGTGAGAGACTATTCCATTTTTGATTCCTCTACACTCTCTAGAGGTGAGTGTACTGCAGAGAGTAATAATTGAGTAAATTTGTTTCTTCATCATCATAGTTACATGTGAATTTTTTTTTTTAGTTATAGATGGACACAATGTCTTTATTTTATTGCTTTGTATGTGGTGCTGAGGGTCCAACGTGAGGCCTTATGCACGCAAGGCAAATGCTCTACCGCTGAGCTACAATCCCAGCCTACATGTGAATTATTAATAATAATAAACTTGCTTCATATAAATGCAGACAATGCTATTAGATGGTTGATCAAGAACCCTATGCAAGTGTGAACCCAATTTCTAGAAATGTAGAATAGAATTAGGTTTATATTTGGTTTGTTAATTTTTTATATCACTGTTTTTAACTGTTTTTGTGACAAGTAATAGTTGTCTTGCTGAAATGTTTATTTATCCATTTTGATTGCTCCATATCTACCCTAAAAGCTGTAGTCACATGTACCAGAGGCTGAGCAAACGCATCAGGATGCTGGTGGTCTTGGGGCTGAGTTCCTAAGTGTCTCTTTTTTGGAGCTTTGCTACTTTGCACCAGCAAGGATTTGTGGAACAGACCAGTGCCAAGAGGAGTTTTTGCATGTGTAACAATTCCAAGATTTACTAGATCAAAACAGTTTTGTTGTTGTTGTTGTTGTTTTGTTTTCAGTGCTGGGGAATCCCAGGGCCTCACAAATGCCAGGAAAATATTTTACCATTGAGCCACATCACCATTCCCACCTTTCTCTCTCCTCCTCTTCCTCCTTCTCCTCTTCATCTTCCTTCTCCTCCTCTTTCTTCTTTCTTTTTCTTCTTCTTCTCTTCCTCCTCTTTCATGTTGGGGATTGAACCTAGGGTACTCTACCACTGAGCTACACACTCAGCCCTTATTTTTAATTTTGAGGTAGGGTCTCAGACAGTTGCCCATACTGGTCTGAAACTTGCTTCAGCCTCCTGAGTCACTGAGATAATAGGCGTGCTCTACCATGCCCAGCTTCAAAACAATTATTATTATTTTTTTGGTACTAGGGATTGAAGTCAGGGGCACTTAACCACTAAGCCACATCCTCAGCCCCTCCTTCCTTTTTAAAATTTATATTTGAGGCAGAGTCTGCTAATTTGCTCAGGATCTGGCTAAGTTGCTGAGGCTGGCCTTTAATTTGAAGTCCTTGTGCTCTAGCCTCCCGAGTCACTGGGATTACAGGTCTGTGCTACCATGCCTGATGCAAAACAATTTTTAATTGATTTTAAAATTAGATTTGTATTTAGGATCAAAAGTAGGACAAGAAAGCAAACTTCACTTTCAGATACATTTTTGGAGCTTAACAGAATATCATCAAGCTTTTGTATACTCTGTAACACTTGATTTACCCATAAAGGATTTGCGATGGGTTTACCTAATAAATTTAAAATCTTCTAAGTGTGCAATTGGTAGTGTTGCCTTATGTATTTCAAGGAAAAGCAGACAGCAGCACCTTGTTTTGCATATTGGACTAAAGTAACTTCCATGAACAACAAATATCAGATTATTTTTAACCAACATTAAATACTATCAGACCAAATGTTTATTTTTTTTGAAGTATATTTCATCACTGGTTACAGTTTTTTTTTTTGGTACTGGGGTTTGAACTCAGGGGTACTCGACCACTGAACCACATCCTCAGCCCTATTTTGTGTTTTATGTAGAGACAGGGTCTCACTGAGTTGCTTAGCGCCTTGCTGTTGCTGAGGCTGGTTTGAACTCGCGATTCTCCTGTCTCAGCCTCCCTAAGTGCTGGGATTACAAGCGTGAGCCACCGCGCCTGACTTGGTTACAGTTTTAAATAGAAGTCAATTGCTTTTTCATAACCATAAATCAGAATTGTAAACTTTGTTTCAGATATGATATACTAAATGTCCTTTCAACAATTTTCTTAAGAGTATATGGAAATGCCAACAATATTGTGAATTGTGCTCTGTAAGAATTAGTATTTTATTTTGGAATATGTATAATTATAGAAAATGCCATGAGTTAAAATTCATGTTTGGTTACTAAGATTTTAAAAGGTACATCAAAGAAATTGTATTTTATTACTTGTTTGATTAACACCCGTGATGATGATTTTGGGAAAATTTCGATGTTTTAAATTGGTATATATGTTATGCCCAAGATTGTAGGATGAAGATGAAGATGCTACTTTTTAAAAAAAATAACTATTGGTAAAATATCTACTTTAGTTTACAATAAATTTAATTTCTTTTCTTAAAAATTGTTCATTCTGTAAAAAGTTCTGTCACCGTGTTTACATGCTATTAGTAGAGGGGGAACTGACTGCTGTCCAGTTCCTGTTTCAACCAAAGCAAAGGAAAAATAATTTAACACCTTGATAGCTACTTCAACAAACTGTGTTTTGGGCCTTCATTTTTTCATATAAAAGAAAATATGCTTCTATCAAAAAAGAAAGAAAGAAAAGGGGCAAAAGAAGGTATTATGAAATCTCAGCAGGGGAGGAAAGGGAAGGCCTCATACAACAGGTGGCATGGGATGTGGACCGTGGAGAGTGGGAGGTGGCGGCTCAGTCAGGCCATGTATCATGGTGTTTTCAATATTCTTGGAATTTTGAATGTTGTAATAAGGTTGAAATAAATACAGAAAGATAAGGTTGAAAATGTGGGTCATGAAAGATGCTGTGACTAGCAAATTGATTTTGTTATTTATTATATAGGCAACAGGGTTATTTTGTGTATATCTCTCTTTTTAAAATTTTTTTATTTTTCTTTTTAGTTATACATAACAGTAGAATGTGTTTTGATATATCATACATACATGGAGTAAAACTTCGCATTCTTATGGTTGCACATGATGTGGAGTTAGACTGGTTGTGTATTCATACATGAACACAGGAAAGTCATGTCAAATTCATTCTACCGTCTTTCCCATTTTCATTCCGTCTCCTTTCTCCCCACTCTGCCCTGTCTAGTCCTGTCTCCCCACCCCTACCTATTGTAAGTCAGCATCCACATATCCAAGAGAGCATTCAGCCTTTGGTTTTTGGGGATCAGTTTATTTCACTTAGCATGACAGTCTCCAGTTCCATCCATTTACTGATAAATGCCATAATTTCATTCTCCTTATGGCTGAGTAATATTCCATGGTGTATATGTACCACAACAAAGAGATTTTTGAACAAGAGAGTAATATGGCAATTTTTTTTGGTTCTTTGGTTGATCTGACAACAATGAAAAACCAGCAGCTTTAGGGCACAGATTTTATCTTTCAAGCTTTCAATTTTAGTGTGTGACATGTATACAGCATTCAATTAAAAATATGTTGACTCTACCAAAGTATGATTGTAAGTAAGAGTGGTGGCCATGACATCATAAAGAAATGATTTAAAGTTGATGAAAGAGATGGTGAGGGCTGGGATTTAACTATAGAAACCAACAATTTGCAAAAGGAGATAATCTGGGGTGATTTTGATTTATACTTTGTTTGAGAAGCTGTAGACTTAGCAATCTGTAGAAAATGTTAGCAGAGGAGACTGAGTGTTGTATGATTTTTCTACTATTGGAAAGGATAGGATGGCTGATAATCATACACTGTTCAATGAATTTGTGTCAAGAAAATATATATTTCTATTGGTAGGCAAAGTGACTTTATCTGGTGGTTTCTCTCAGACACCTTGAGAAATCTTGTGGCCTATGGATGGTTTTCTTGTGTGTCATATCAGGTTCAGAAAGGACAGCAATATAGAATAGTGGAAGAAGCATCAAATGTGAAGGGAGAGTTAATTGTGATGGACCAAATAAAAGGTTAGGTGTCTCTGCTCCTTCTTTTCTAGAAAATGGGCCCTGGTCAGCACCTAATACCATTTTAAAACATTTAAATATCTTCTCACTAAGTGTAGGCTATGGTGAATTCCATACTTGCCTTCATTAAGCTTCTGGTTATCCCTTTTCTATTCTTATTCTTTTCTGCATCTGTGTTGTTTCTTCTAAGCAGATGATGAATTAACTGAAGAAACACCAGAGAAATCGCAAGTCAAACCTCAAAGAGAACTCACAGGTCAGCGTGGCAAGAAGGGCAAGAGTGGGAAGAAAGGCCAAGGTCATCAACATGGCCCAGGAGGTCAAACTGTCCATGGAGGACAGGAGAGCTCAAATGGAAAGCGACATAGTGGAGATGGCCAAAGAGACCAGGGTCACCAGGATAGCCAGAAAGGCCAGTCTGAAAGAGGAGGCCAGAAAGGCCCAGCTGGAAGAGGTGGTCATCGTGGAAGAGGTGGCCAGGGTAATCAGAGGAATAGCTCTCCTGTTTGTGACTGATGTGGAAAACTAACTAAAGATATCTCCAGTGATACCCCAGGTACTGATTGTATTTTATTCAATAATTTAATTAATTCCTCTTTAAATTCCTCAATTCTCTCATTTCTAGTTATCTCTCCCATTTTTAAATCTTAACTGTAATCTCTCTCAAACTCTTTCCCAGATGTGTCCTTGTTATGTTGCTGCCTGCCCAATGTTACACATGAAAACACCCTCTACTTTCACAAGACCAAGTGTACCTTCTACCCTGTCAGAGTTTCTGACTCTCTTATTCTTCTGTGGGTCAGCAGGCCCTCCAAGCTCTCCCTTTCCTCTTCTTTCCTCTCCTTTAATCTCCTCTTCTCCTTTTCCCTTCTCCCTGCCTTTTCCTCCTGTTTCCTGTCTTCCTTCACCTTCTTTCTCCTCCTTCTCTTTCTCTTAAAGTCTTTTAATGAGTCTGCATTAAGCAGAGATATCAGGGATAGGTCATGCAAAAGCCAATTTATTACTTCTATCTAAAATCCTTCTTTTTATTTCAGAAATTGATGGAGATCAACTGACAACTATAAACTTTTCAAGAGTGTAAATGTCATGATCTATCTTTCTCTAATTTCAAAAAACCAATAAGCTGGGCACAGTGGCACACACCTGTAATTCCAGTGGCTTGGGAGGCCAAGGCAGGAGAATCTCAAGTTCAAAGCCAGCCTCAGCAACTTAGCGAGGCTCTAAGCAACTCAGTGAGACCCTGTCTTGAAATAAATAAATAAATAAATAA
The DNA here is from genome assembly GCA_004024805.1 of Geosciurus inauris. Lineage (NCBI taxonomy): Eukaryota > Metazoa > Chordata > Mammalia > Rodentia > Sciuridae > Geosciurus > Geosciurus inauris. Next base: position 5,864 of record PVHX01016778.1, read on the forward strand.
ACAAAAAAATAAATAAATAGGACTGAGGATGTGGCTCAGTGGTTAAGTGCCTCTGAGTTCAATCCCTGATACCAAAAACAAAAACAAAAACACCAAAAACCAAAACAAAACAAAAACCCACAAAAACACCAATAAAGTCATCAGCATTAATGCCTTGGCTCTTGTTTTCTTTCTAGGGTCATGGATCTCCACCAAGGGACAAGATTATGCAGGGAGATATAGGGTCCTGATTGGACTCCAACTCATCTGTATATTGAAAGTTTATGGAAAATTCAGATTTTAATAATTTGACAAGGACTTAAGCAGCACCACCAATATTTGAAAGCAAAAGACTATTTTTTTTTTCTTTTTTGGTACTGGAGATCGAACTCAGGGGTACTCGACCACTGAGCAACATCCCCAGCCCTATTTTGTATTTTTATTTAGAGACAGGGTCTCACTGAGTTGCTTAGCGCCTCGCCGTTGCTGAGGCTGGCTTTGAACTCGCCATTCTCTTGTCTCAGCCTCCCAAAGTGCTGGGATTACAGGCTTGCGCCACCGTGCCCGGCCAAAAGACTATTTTTGAAGCCAGTAACTAGATTACCAATATACACACCCTTTTCTCAGTTCAAACAGAAATTTACTTTGTGTATCTCCTTGATCTCTGCCAATATTTCAAAGTGTATGTGCCATTTACTTTTTTTCTGTTTAGCTGGGATTCAAGAAAGCCTTTAGGAAGCTAGGGTAGAGGCAGAACAGATTCTTCCTCACTGTGCTCAGAAAGAACCAGCTCTGCTTACACCTGTCTTTGAACTTCTAGCATCCAGAACTATAAGAAAAAAATGTTCAGAGGAAACAAAAAAGGTTCTGTTGTCTAAGTGCTACCCCCACAACCCCTAGTTTGCAGTATTTTGTTATAGAAGCCCTAGGGGAAAAATACTGTGAGACAATTCACTTACCAGATTGTGTGTGTGTGTATGTTTGTGTGTGTGTGTGTGTGTGTGTGTGTGTGTGAATAAGCATACACAAATTATAAAATTTATTCCATTCTACCTCCCAAACCTCTGAGTGGAGATCAATAGAAAAAGACATCACAGGCATGAATCTCTTCGTGGATGGGCTCAATTCATAGTCAAGCTAAGGACTGTGCTTAATTTAGATGTTCTTTGTTTTACTAAGTGTCAAAATATCATTCTATCTATGGGGAATATACACATGTAATGCAGGTAGTCTAAGAAGATTGATATAAAATCAGATGAGGATAAAAACAAAGGTTTTAATGGTCAATTCCATCAAGGGTATAAGTAGTTTTCTTTTTGTACTAGTATTAATAAAGACATTATAGGTTAAGGTAACATAAAAAGAAATTAAAAATGTTTAATTGTATTTATTTGTATATTCACTATTATGTTTAATTCTGAATCAGATTTAGTACTAGCTTTTGTTTCAGAACAAGAACTAATTCCTTGTTTTTCTGTTTTTCTCTGTACCCTGATGGACTTTTTATCCAGCTTCTGAAATTATATGGTAGACTTGAGTAAATTTTATAATGCAAAATACATGATGATATATAAACCTAAGGGTAGGAATGTTTGAAAACTTATCATAGGTAAGGATGAAAGAGAAAGAAACTTTCTGCTTTTATCTTCACTTAAATCTTACTGTATTACTGAGTGTTCCTAAACCACTGAAAACATTGTCATAATGTACAGAGTTAGCCATGGTTTCATTATACTTTCCTTCACTCTCCAATTTCCATGGTCAATGCATGGCATGGAAGCACACAGCTGTAACCTCTGCAACTTGGGATGTTCAGGCAGGAGGATCACAAATTCAAAGCTAGACTCAGCAACTTAGCAAGGCCCTAAGCAACTTACTGAGATTCTGACTCAAAACTAAAAATTTTTAAAAAGCAGGGGAGGGGAGGGATGTGTCTCAGTGGTTAAGTGCCCCTGGGTTCAATCTCTGGTACCAAATAAAAATTAATCAATCAGTTAGTCAATTGATCCCTTGTTATTTCCTTTATGAGATCTTTCCTTTCCTCCCCTGCTATGGGCTTCCAGAATATCCTCTTTGCCCCTCTTCTGACAGTAATCATGGTTATGTCCAAGTATCACCATCCATTAGAATCTGAGCTCCTAAGGATGGTAAATATGCTACATTCACCTTTGCATATCCATTGCTGAGAATAGGGTCCTGCCAGAGGGATTATTTTAAAAGTGTACATTCCCAGTAAAGAAGACAATTACGATTCTTGTTACCAGCAACAACAAAAAAAAAAAAAAAGAAAGAAAGAAAAGAAAACAATTAGGAAACTATAGAATACAAGAAGAATGTAGGATATACAGAATGCAAGAAAATCTTTGCTAGCTATTATTTTTGACAGAGGATTAATATCCAGAATATATAAAGAATTCAAAAAACTTTACATCAAAAAATCAAATAACTCAGCTGGGCACGGTGGAGCAAGCCTGTAATCCCAGCACTTAGGGAGGCGGAGACAGGAGAATCGCAAGTTCAAAGCCAGCCTCAGCAATGGCAAGGCGCTAAGCAACTCAGTGAGACCCTGTCTCTACATAAAACGCAAAACAGGGCTGAGGATGCATCTCAGTGGTCGAATGCCCCTGAGTTCAATCTCCAGTGACAAAAAAAAATCAAATAACTCAATTAGTAAATGTACAAACGAATTAAATAGACACCTCAAATGAAAAAATACAAATGGCCAAAAATTTATGAAAAAATGTTCAACATCTTCAGCAATTAAGGAAATGCAAATCAAAGCTACACTGAAATTTCATCTCACACCAGTCCAAATGGCAGTCATAGAGAATACAAATAATAATAAAGGCTGGAGAGAATATGGAGTAAAAGGAACACTTCTACACTGTTGGTGGGACTATAAATTAATTCAACCACTGTGAAAATCAGTATGGAAGTTCCTCAAAAGACTAGGCATGGAGCCACCATATGACCCCACTAAACTACTCCTTGGTATTTATCCTAAAGTATTAAAGTCATCATTCTATAGTGACACATGCATGTTTATAGCAGCAAAATTCACAATAGCCAAACTATAAAACCCATGTAGGTGTTCATTTATGGATGAATGTATAAAGAAAATATGATATACATACACAATGAAGTTTTATTCAGCTATAAAGAAAAATGAAATTATATCATTTGCAGAAAAAATAAACAGAACTTAGGAATATTGTGTTCAGTGAAAAAAGCCAGTCAGAAGGTCAAGGGTTGAATGTTTTCTCTCATATGTGGGAACTAGACACGAAAAAGGCAAAGAAAGGCACATAGGGGACATTTCATGAAAATCAAAGACAGATCAGTAGAGGAAAGGGACCAGGGGGTGAGAGGTGGAGAGGAAGGGGGAGAAGTGTTGGGGAATGATATTAGCAAATTATATTGCTATATTTTGTGCATGTATGAATATGTAACAAGAAGTCCCATATTATGTACAGCTATAATGCAACATTATAAACAGGCAGAAGGAGAGGGGGGAAAACATGTACATTCCATGAATGTTTGTCACATTTTATCTGTATGATACTGTGTGAACAGGTATCTATTAAACAAGGGACACAAACACAAAGAAAAAAACAAGCTGCGTTGTATGTAGCTCCTTCACTACACTCTCACAGAGAAGACCTGAAAACTCTATCCCAAATACCAGGAGTGAGAGAAGCGGTAAAAATACTTCTTTCAATATTTTCACCTTTTCATGATTTCTCAGAACTAACATAATCTCAGAAGAGAAACCATGAACCTGGGTATGTCACCTTCATCCAAGTAAGGAAAATTGTGCACAGTAAGCACACTGGTCTTACCTCAGTACCTCTTGCTTGGCCACTGTTCACAGAGAAACAGAATGATGAGTTGCTGCACCCACAGCGTAGGTGGCTGATCACATTTCTAAGGTTCACAATATAAGTACATCAAAGCTGAAGCTCCCAACATGTCCTTTAGCCCGTTAGTCCTTTTGTTTTCGTGTACATAAATCCACGTAAACTAGGCTTTAGCTGTGATCGGGGGCAGGAACTGGTATTCTTTTGAGCAATATTTAAAGGAATATAAGCTACAGGTTATGTATCTGATTCTCTATTCTTTAACTTTCAAGACACTTAATAAACCTTATGACATTTGTCAGTTGAATTGATCTATATCCTTTCTATTATCCTCAGAAGAGAAAAATGAACACCTGAATGTAGTGTAAAATTAATTTTGATTTTAAACAAATATATTGATGAGAATATTTAATGTCTTTATTTATAAATATTTTCTTTTCTGTACACAAAGTTCATGGCTACTTTAGGCTGGTTATTAACAGAGTTGATCACTCCACAATATCTTTGCCATATACAAATGAAGTGTTTTTGATGGAATGTCCTGAACAGATCTTATAAATGTATTATATATAGTCCAAATATTTACCTGTTGTATAGAGAAGGTTTGAATTGAACCAATGTTTCTTTGACAGCTTTAAAATCTTGATATTTAAGGTTTTGATTGAAGTTCTCATTTTATCATGGTACCTTGATAATGATTGGTACAGTCCAAGTTTGCTAAAAGCAAACTCATACATGTCTTTTGTGGAAAAATTATTTTCAATAAGTAAAATCAATAGGCTGTTTGTTTTGCAGAGAATTTTTACATAAACTTTCTCTCTGTTCCTTCAATAGTATCTTTCATTCATTGGTCTATGATCCTAAAATAATGCTAGCAGTGATTCTAATCAGTATTAGTTACTGCTATATTCATATAATTCCTCAGAATTTATTAAGAATTGTCATTTGATTGAGTCTTTTCCAAAGCTGAACCTTAGTTAGATGATCTGAAAAGAATCATGACACTGGCTGCTTTTCATAAAGATGCAAACACAGCAAGACGCTATTACAGTTGTTTTGAATTGGTTATACATTTGCATCTGGAGAAATGATTTAGAACTAGCAATGAAAATGCCCTATTCTTTCATGGTGTATGTTAGGATATTAATAATAATTTGTTTTAAAACATGTTTAAAGAATCAACTCTGAACAGAGGAAGAGAGAGAGAGAAAAATAGAGAGAGACAAAGTCAGTCTACATGAGATTTTTTAAGTTACTATTATAAATATGCTAAATAAATTTGGAGTACTTAACAACATGAAACCAAATTAATGCAAGAAGTGAAGATAATTAAGAAATCTCTTAATTCTTTGTCCTGGAGAATTATAGCTTCTTTTCAGATCTGTTTGTTAAAATTTTCTTCTTAAAATATACTTTACTTTCCAAAACACCCTTATAAAGGCTTGTCTTAATTTATTGTTCCCCAGGATTAGGATAAACGAATGGCCTGAGGGATAGATTAGAGCAATCAACTCACCCAAAATCACAGCTAATTTAGTCTCCGGCATAAAATAACTGGAGGTGGCTATAAGAAAGGCCAAATAGTAGACAATGAAGAGGAGGAGGAAGGAGATGACTGCTTTCATGGCTCCCACATGGGCTTCTGAGCTGGGATCTCTATGCCCTGAGGCATTGAGCTGCATCCGCCTGTTATGTCTCCACAGGGAGAGGATCAAGAGGAGAAATGAGATCAGGGACACAGAAAAGGGAAACAGCGTTACCAGGTTGAGATATATCTTGGTAGAGGCATATATGGTTTTTTTTATTCTGCATTTCGAAGTTAGGTTTCTTCTCCACGTTGCCTTTACACAGTATCTGAAATCATCATTCAGATTCTTAGTGACTGGAAGACTAATAAACACAGAAAAAGCCAAGCATCCCAGTAGAGTCTTGAGAATCACTCTGTCAATTCTCCACTTCATCCAGAGGAAAAGGGGGTGGAGAAAGTTCGCTATCTTGAAGAAATAGAAAATGCTGAGGCAGGTGGCAAACCAGACACTTAAGTGGTTGGTTAGGGTCCAGAAGAAGTCAATGATTCTCATTTGTTTACCAGTGGCATAGACGTCTGGATACAGCACCAATATAAAACAATCTAATAATATTATATACAATAGACAAATTCTGGATATGGCCAGACTTGTGAGGATTAAATCAATGGAGGCAATCTTCTTATTCTTGACCCAGTCCAAGAAGTTTACCAAGGCAATGAAAAAGTTCCCCAAGATTCCCACTGAAAACTCTCCAGCAGCAATGAGCACCAAAATGCTGTCCTCTGCACACAGCATGCTTAAATAAATACTCAGTTACTTTTTAGTGGACCTGAAGCAGTTTGGTATCTACACCTGCTTCTTAGATTTTTGCTGTGATTTTCTTTACCTCTTCCATTGTAGTCTTGCGATGAAGACTGGAACGAGAAATGGAGACTGTAGCTATCTTCATTAAATCCTAATTAGTCTTGATAAGTGCTGTTTGTGGTCATCCTTAGCCTGGATGCTGTGTGTCCATTTACTTTCTCAGCAGCTTATTCTTTTCCACATATAGTTAATTTAGGCTGAGCTAGTGTTTACTAAAATGCAAATTAGCCAATATGCTTTCATAGTCCTGCACTGTCTTTTCCTCCACTTATGTTGGTTTATTGTATAAGAGAACTTCTTGTCATGTTCATATTTTTGTTGCAATATGTTAATATATTCTAGAACAAACCCATGAAGTCCATGATGGATTGAACATCATATTTTTTTTCGGGTTTAGATAAAACAAATGTTTTATAGGATTAGTGCTTCTGGGTACGTTTCACCCCATTTGTCTGAAGTTTCTTCTTCCATGTTTTCTGTCTCTCTAATGTTTTCAAGTCTCTCCAATGAGCCAACGATTGGGGCTTGAAGTAGTAGGCATGTGACAGAATGCTCACCTGTGAAATGTTTTTTCTCTTTTTCCTCTTAACTATACCATGACTTAACTTTATGCTATATAAAACTGGCATGCACAAAATCTCTGCTTATGTACAAAAACAAAATAAAATATTAAAATTGTTATAAAAATTATTTGGTTGACACTATTATGTATAGTTATAATATGTCAATAAAATTAATGATAAAGAAAAAATTATTTGAGTAAAGATATTATTATAGTTACTGCAAGTGCTTTATTTATCAGGATACTCTTGAGTAGAAATTATGTGCCTGGGACAGAAATTATGTACAAGATAAAAGAAAGAATTCAACCATAAACATGACTACATCATCAAGCAATTTACTCCAAATCAAGGTGGCATTTTAGGAATGAAGGTTTCTCCTTTAAGGAAGGATGAGAGAAGTCTTACAATTCCATGCCCAAAAATTATTCCATAGAAGCTTTATGAAGTGTTCTTCAGTAACTTGGATTAGAGAAACTATTTCAAAATAGGAGTTGATCTGTAGAGAAGTGATTTATTTATAATTCATCCTCCTGCTAGACAGGATAAGGGTCAAGAAACTTAGAAGCAATTCGCTATAGAAAGAGTGGAGAGAAAAATGAAATGCAGAATTTTATACTCTTCTTTCTCATATATACAACAGCCCTTGAAAACACTTTATTTTTTAACAGCTTTATTGAGGTACAACTGAAAAGCTGCACATATTTAGTGTATACAATTTGATGAATTTGGACATATCCTAATACCCATGACACCATCACTACAATCAAGGAAAGGAACATAACCCACACTGCTAATGTTACCTTGAGGACATTTTAAATGAAAAGGAAAAATCTAAATACAATCAATAGTCATGTTTATCATAACTCCTTTACCTTATTATGTCTAGCATCATAAATTCTGACCAGTAAATGCCACAACCAATTAAGATGACACATTACTAATTTAAGACACTGTACCATATAATAGTTCACCTGAACCACCAAGATAATGAACTTCAAATTTGAAAAGTCCAAATGTTGGTTTGTGTAGAGGGCAGTGGGAAGAGGGGTGGAGTTGTGGGGATGAGAAGGTCAGTAGAAAGAGAGACATTATTACCCTATATTCATGTATGATTACACTACTGGAATGACTGCACCATGTACAGCCAGAGGAATGAGACATTGTGCTCCATTTGTGTATAATATGTCAAAATGCATTCTACTATAAAATAAAATAAATAAAAAAATTTGGAGGGTCCAAGTAATCTATATTTTCCTGAAAATACATAATTTTATTATGGGCCTCAACTTGGGATTCTTTATTAAAAACCAGTATGATCATTCAACAAGGCAAAGATACTTCCACAAATTTTAGTTTTTGTCAATTTTCTAATTTTCAAAGTCTTGAGATTTAGATTTGCCAGATAAAATATAATGAACACCAATTTTATTTAACTTCAGGACTTCCTGAAAGTTCTGATCTTATGCAACTTGGCCCATACACCAAAAAAATTGCTCATCATTTATTATCTAAAACTCAACTCTGACTGGGTATCCTGTATTTATATTTGCTAAATCTGAAAAACTTCTTGAGGGTATTAGTATGCAAAAAAGAAAAAAAGAAAGAAACCAGAATTCATGTAACTTAGCCTCAGAGCACAATGAAGAGCCAGACTGAAAATGTATGACGTAAAGAAAAGAGAAACTGGAAAGGGTATCCCAGATGCAGTTTACTGTAGGTCAAAGTAAAACCTTGGAAAACTTAACAAGGCAGCACATGCCTAACATTTGTCTTGTGAAGACAAGAAGAGATGCATGAACCCTGACATTCTTACAGGAAAGGGAATGTAAAGATGAGGAGGTCTGAGCTGTACAAAGCAAAGGATGTATTCATGAAGTTCTGGTAATGGCTAAAGATATGCATCCAAAATAAATGGAATAACTGGAAAAATACAAGAATGGACCTAGTTTTTGTTTGTTTCCTCGTTGATTTTTGAAACAGGATCTCACTTCATTGCCCAGGTTGGCTTCAAACTCCTAGGCTCAGATGCTTTTCCTGCCTCAGCCTCCCCAGAAAAAAACTGTATTTTTTTAAATCAGAAAATAAAGTTTGCTCTTTTTTTTTAATTGAGAAAATAATATTTGCTTTTAAAGTCCATTTGTAAATCTAAGATTTCACATCATGCAGGCTATTTTTCTGCATGTCAGCATTCTGACAGGTGGCTGCCTCAGTTTATGATTTCCCAAAATTAAAATAACTGAGTGTCCTGATGGATACAGAATTATCACAGTCTCTCCAACCTCTATAGCTAATGTTTGTTCTGTTGTAAGATAGCTAAAGGTCACTAAAAGAAAAAACACACAGTAAATAAAAAAGAAGAAGAGAAATGAAGCTATAATTTTCATGGCTTTCACATGAGCCTGTGTGTTGAGGTCTCTACATCCATTAGAATTAATTTTCATTTGGTTAATATGTCTTCTTTGGGATATTATTAAAAGAAAAAATGAGATTAGTGAAAAAATAAATGGTACCATGGTAAACAGGCTAAATAAAGTTATTGGGTCAAAGTATTGAATTTTACTCCAATGGAACACTTCAGTACTGTTTTTGGTATATTTTATAGGGTTAGGAAACTTATAATTATAAGTCACTATTGGTGCTAGTATAATGCCAGTGAAAAAAGAGATGGCAAAGCATCCCAGCAGGATCCAGTGAACCACTCTGTCAGTTCTCCACTTCAGCCAGAGAAAAAATGGGTGGGAGAAATTGGCTATCTTGAGGCAATAGAAGACATTCAGACAGGTGGCAAACCACATACTTAAGTAGTTAAAGAATACCCAGAAGCTGTTAACAACTGTGTGTATTTTCTGACTTTCATATACACCTGGGTATAGTGTTATCAAAATACCATGTACTAGTACAATAGTAATCAAACACATTCTTGAGATAGCTAAACTGGTGAGGACACAGTCAATTGAGGAGATCTTTTTCTTCTTAATCCAGTCAATCCAGTTGACTAGTCCAATGTATCCATTGCCCAACATTCCTATTATGAATTCTGTAATGATCACGATTGTGAAGATATCTTTGATACTGAACATGTTTGTAGAGAGAACACACTGATCTCCAATATCACTGCAAATGGGTTAATTTACAGATAACGAGTTAGAACATGATTAATAAATTCTTCAAAGCATGCTGTAATGTTTTCATCTGTCATTATTCTGACTTTAACATCCTTCCTGGAGCACCCAGATCTTACCCAAGATAGGATCATTTTTACTTTCATGAAGACTAAACCACAAGATTGCTCCAAACAAATGTCTTGTTTAGTTTTTTGTAGCCTGGAAAGATTATAATTATTACCTTTAGCGAGTGATAACTAAAGCGTTTGGTTGAAACTGCTCTCAAGCAAATTCAGAGACTTTATTTCATGAATTTGCAGTGGGCTTCTCAAAGTAGGTTCTGTATATTTGGATCTGTCAAGTTGAATTTTGAATTAGGAGTCATTAAAAAGCACAAAACCCCATAAGTGTTAACTAAAGATAAAAATGTGTAAATGAAGCTTTGCTTTCATCATCATAAGTTATAAATTAGCCACAAGTCATGTCTACTCTGGAAGTGGGATTTTGTTCAGAAAATATTAGTACAATTAGATCATACAGAAATAATAGTCAGAGGATAATAAATTTTGTCTTCATTTAGATAATCAGTTAGTGTAGGTTATGATACAAGTTGCATTATAAATGACAAATTGTTACTAGTCAGGCACGTGGCAATAGTTACTATGAATTTGCTCTGTGCAGTTTATTAGAAGTAAAAGCTGCCTGACAAAGATTTGTTTTCTATAGTTTTATTTAATATGAGAAGTGCTCACAAAGATGATTCATGACCTAAAACATTCTCTTTTGAATATTAAGCATTGTCTTCTAAAATTAAGGAAATTTACACTATATTGTAGTTCTAATAAATTTCTTTTGATAAGACTTACCATCTCATAGCATACATTACAGTTATATCTTTAGATAGGGCAATAACATAAAAATATAATTTTTTTAATAAAGTAGTGTTTCCAGGGAGTAGGACTAAACCTATCATCAAATTAGATTGATTCTCTTTTTTTGTGGGGAGGAACATGAGTTAATACAAATCACAATAAACCAAGGTTCTTCTTGGAAGATCAGGATTGTCCTTTAGCTTTTTTTTTTTGTTTTTTTTTCAAGGAGTGAGGGTGAGGACTGAGGATTGAACTACATCCCCATCCCTTTTTATTTAGGACAGGATCGGTCTAAGTAGCTTAGAGCCTGGCTAAATTGCTGAGGCTGGCCTTGAACTTGCAATCCTCCTTCCTCAGCCTTCTGAGTTGTTGGGATTACAGACATGTGCCACTGCATCTAGCCTGTCTTTCAGTCTGAAGTGGGCAGGTTTTCACCAATTGACTTTAGAGGAAAAATTGATGAGTTTTAAATCTCTTACCCATAGCCTGTTTGATTGAAATTCTTCTACTTACTGAGTTTAAGGCCTTTGCCAGTACATGGCAGAAAGAAATAGAATCTTTTTTTTTTTTATTTAGTCAATGACAAAACACGTTATTGTGGCATTTATGTTCATTTTCCTGTGAAAACAAAGAAAATGTGATTCAGTGATAGCATTAGATTAAAAATGAAGTGAGATTAAAATGCAAAGGAAGACAAAAGGAATCTTTAGAATAATGTTAGATGTTAACGATTTCCAACAGCTTGTAAGAAGAAATAAATGTGAACTCTTGGGATACAGGAGAAAGTCTTCTGTTGATTTCTTTTTTTCTTATATTCAAGATATTCTCTAGGGCTCTCTAGGGAACAGAGGGCTCCTTTCCTTTGTAGAAACCATCCAGGAACCTTAACACCTTCAGAAAGGCTTTCCTCAGTTTGTTCTCCAATTCCAGGATGAATGAATGGTGTGATGGGAAATGACAGTATGATTGGGTCAGCACTAACTCTCCCCTGAGGAATCAGAGAGCCAGAGGTTATTACCAGAGACTGCATGGTGTATGGTGAGGAGTGTAGGGATGATTGCTGCCTTCGTAGCTCTCATGTGTGCATCTTGCTGGGGTCTCTGGACCCTGTGGCATGAAGTTTCATCTGCTTGGTGAGTCTAAATAGAGAGAAGAATACCAAGAAAAATGAAGTCAGGCAAAGAATACATGGAAATACAGCACCCAGGTTCACAGAAATGTGTTTCAAAGCATTTGAGAGTTTACTCACTTTGAATTCACAAGTAATGTTTTTTTCAAGTTTGGCCTTGATGGAGTGATGCCCTATATCATGAGAAAGGACACTAGAATCCCAAAGATGACACTGTTGATCTTTAGCTTGATCCAGAGGAAAAATGGGTGAGATGTATAGGTTATCTTGAGTCAATGGAAACTGCTGGAAACAAAAGTAAAACAGGCAATTTAATTATTGGCAGGTATCCAGACAACAGCCAGGAGGCTTGCTAGCTTATCTCTGTCCTACATGTTTGGAGAGAGCAGCATAACAAAACCATTCACAGATATTACACACAACAAGCATATTCTAGAAATGGCCAAGCTGATTAAGAAGATGTCATTCCAGGAGATATCTCTTTTGAGCCAGCCAATGCAGTTAACTAGGATGATGAATCCATTTTCTCAAATCCCTTTCGACAGCTCACCAACAATCAGTCATAGATATTGTCTCTATTGCACTTGGTAAGTCAGCAGAGAGTTCTGATTTGGAATTTGCTGATGATGAATTGTATATGACTGCTGCTCATGTCATGCTGCGTTGTCTTTATTTGTCCCTGTCATCAGCTATGATTTAGATCAAGAAGATAGCCAGCTCTGCTGTGGGCTAGAACTGCCTGAAGTCTTTCCTGACTAAGGCCAGTAACTTTCTGTTTAAATAGTGATGATTTCAAGGCTCTAAGATGCAAATGAGAATGGATCTGATTTCTTGGATTTGCACAGTCTTTCTCATTTTAAGCTCTTTACATCATGTTTCTTGTTTTAAAATTATAGTTCTTTGGTTTTTTTCTAATTGACAGAAAGACTTGTATATATTTATTGTGTGCAACATGAAGTTTTGAATTCTATATACATTGTGAAAGGATAAACCTACTATTTAACATATGAGTTACTTCACATAGTTATTACTTTTGCGGTGAGAATACTTAGCATCCACTCAGCATTTTTAAGGTTATGATACATTATCATTAGCTATAGTTACACTGTCCACTAGGTCTCTTGAATTATTCCTATTATCAAACTGTAATTTTGTATTCATTGACCAGTAACTCCCTAACCAAACCTCCCCCAACTTCCTCCACTCTGTTAGCACCCTTCTATTCTCTACTTTATGACATCAACCTTATTAAATTTCATATTAAGTAAGATCAGGCAATATTTGTATTTCTGTGCCTGACTTAATTGACTTAACATAAATGTCCTCCTGGTTCATTCATGTTATCGCAAATGATAGTGTTCCCTTCTCTTTATGAATTAATACTATTCCACTTTGCATATATACCACATCTTGAGTATAGTACATAATGCTGCTATAGACATGGGTGTGCAGATATATTTTCAACATAGTGATTCCATCTCTTTTGGATATATCCTAGCAATATGGACAGTTGAACAATTTTTATTTTTCCTGTCCATGAACACAGGATATCTTTCCACTTTATTTGCATCTTCTTCTGTCTAGACCAAAGTGGTGGGGCTTCCCCTCTGCTTTCTTCTAGTGGTTTCTTCATTTTAGTCTTATGTTAAAGCTTAATTTGTTGTGAATTGATTTTTATATATGGTATGAGATAGAATCTAATTTCATTCTTCTGCCTTAGGATATCCAGTTTTCCCAGCACCACTAATTGCTGAAACTGTCACTTCCCCTATGTGCGTTTTTGGTTCCTTTCCACTTATTTGTGTCTTCCTCAGTGTCTTCCATGTTTTACAGTTTTCAGTGTAAAGATATTTCACCTACCTTGATTTATTCTTATGTATTTTGTGTAGTATTATAAATGGGATTTTTTGGTATCTTTTTTTTAAACAGTTCACTCTTAGTGTATAGAAATCTTATTGATTTTTATATGTTAATTTTGTCTTCTACAACTTCATTGAATTTTTTTTATTGGTTCTAACAGTTCTTGGATAAAACTTTTAGGGTTTTCTAAATGTAAGATCATGTCATCTGCAAACAGCGACAATTTAACTTTTTTCTTTCCAATCTACATGCCATTTATTTTATTCTTTTGTCTAATTGCTTTGACTAGGACTTCCAGCACCATGTTAAATAGAAGGGGTGAGAGTAAGCATTCTTGTCTTATTCCAGTTCTTAGAGGAAAAGCTTTCAACTTTGTTCATGGAGTGCAATATTGGTTGTGGATTTGTGATATATGGTACATTACTTCTGTGCTTAGTTTATTGACAGTTTTCATTATTGAGGGATGTCAAATGTTGTAAATGCTTTTCTCTCATCTATTGAAATGGTCATATGGCCCTATACTTCATTTTGTTAATGTGACATATCCCATTTATTGGTTTGCATATGTTGAGTTCTCCTTATGTCCCTGGGATGAATCCCACTTCATCATAATGAATAATCCTTTTAATGTATTATTGAATTTTGTTTGATGGTGTTTTGCTGAGAATTTATATCCATTGGGGTTAGTGGACTGTAATTATTCTTCAAGATTCTGATTGAAAAATAGAGCTAAAATTTTATTTAACAGTTTCAGCATCATTACCATTGTTAATGATTTTCACAGTCCCCCAAAAGTATAGACTACTTTGCCCAAATGTAATTTTGGAGCTTAAAAAATGACTATGAATTTAAATTTTAAAAAGTTAACATTAACATTTCTAGCCTCAAAGTAACACATTAGCTTCATTAATTAGGAAAATGCAGGTAGAGCAATAGTAGTTTTCCATTTTCTTGAAAAGACACTGCTATTTGATGTCTAGCTTTTTCATTCTGTAACATATGGGAGACAAGTATTTTAGTTGTGCCAGTTATTCATATTTGTATTCAATTTATTATGAGTTGTTAAAAGATGAGCATTGTAGGAGCATCCTACAGAGCATAATCTTTAGAAGCCTTTATAAGAATGGATACTCATTTCAAAAGCAAGACACATCTGATTAGATTTTTATTATTTGTATACTTTTTGTTTGTTTATGATTAAGGCACACAGACTCTTAATCCTTAGGAAAAAAACCAAATTACAGCAAGATTATCTTGCATTGACTTCAATATTTCACCAATTTAACATATAATTTGGAAACTTTCAGGTCTTAGTATAACAGGAGATGCTCTCTATCAGAGGGAAAGGGCATTCAACAAATGCTCAGTATCATTTTGCATATTTATTTTGAGAATGTTGGTAGTAACCTAAACTATGTATAGAAATTAGAGACAAAGAACCCCACCCATCAGGTGGGGTGAGGACTCAAGTATCTTTCCATGTATTTATGAGCTTTGAAAATTTATCTTTTTGTGAACTGTTCATATTCTGCTCATTTTTAGTCCTTGTTGTGGATTTCTAGGAAGCTTTATACCTTTTTATGAATTAGTAGGAGGTTGGCATATAAGCATGGAAGGAGATCAATTTTACTGTGGTAAAAACTGATAGTAATTTCCCAGTTTGTCATTTGTCTTTAGATTTTTCTTTTTCTTTTAAATTAAGCAGAAGTTTACAAATGTTAAAAAATTTTGTTTATCAATGTTTTCCCTATGACTTCTGAATTTGGAGTTATACCTTCTCCATTGAAATTTGTGTGTGTGTGTGTCTTAATGTCTTAGTTTTCTTTTGCTATTATAAAATACCTGATGCTGGGGATAGTTTTTAGAGAAAAAGTTTTATTTATCTTACAGTCT
This sequence comes from Geosciurus inauris, assembly GCA_004024805.1. Lineage (NCBI taxonomy): Eukaryota > Metazoa > Chordata > Mammalia > Rodentia > Sciuridae > Geosciurus > Geosciurus inauris. Next base: position 21,514 of record PVHX01016778.1, read on the forward strand.
TGGAGACTGAAAGTTCAACATTAGACTGTCTATTTATTTGGCCTCTGGAGAAGGCTTCATAGCAGATGGAATCTCAATGGGAGCGCATGTAGAAGAAATCACACAGTGAGGCAGGAAGCCATAGAGCAGGGATGGGGGTCAGGTTTGCTCTTTTATAACTTACTCTTGTTGGAACTCATTAATTAATTTCCTCTGAGTGCTGTGCCCTTGATAAGCTAGTCACTTCCCATTAGATCTCACTTTTTAAAAATTCCATCAACTCAAGGGTACCACACTAACAACCAAGCCTCTAAATCATGAACCATTGGGGACCAAGGGGAACATGAAAGAGAGAGAGAGAGAGGGAGAGAGAGAGAGAAAAACAGAAACAGTCATATATGGATCTAAATTTATTCTGTCACAGATGTTACAGATATCCATTTGTTCCAATAATACTTAGTAATCCACCTTCTCCCTTGTTTTAAGGTGCCAACACTGCTTAAATAATTTGCCTTGTGTATTTGCAGATGAAACACTAGTAATATGACTATTTATGATTACATAAGAGAACTTAAGAGAATTGAAGGTTTTAAGATTTTAACTAATGAAGATAATCTTCTATCATCACCCTGAAAATTTTTCTTATACTTTTATAGTTATAAGTCAGACCTAATGGTTAATTGTGTGTAAAATAGAATTACTACATGAGATATATTCACAGATATGCCAGGTATCACAAATAAAATTTGGGACAATAAGTGGGAAAGAATAGAATCTCAGACTGAAGAGAAATAAAAAAGAATAAAACTTGGAAAGACTGTATCTGTGTGGACTTAAATAGAAAAAACTAAGAATCTAGAACTCTCTTTCTAGTGGAACTAATCTTCCTTTCCCTATTAGGAAGGATTACTCTCACTTTACTTCTATACCATTATGGCACTCTTTCCTGGGAATGTTGCCATGCAAAGAGGTGCCTATATTTCTCAAGATGCACCTCAATCACCATTAATCAACTCTAAACTCGTAATCAATGTTCTATTTTAGCATGCCTTTGGGTAGTGTGGGGTGGCAAAGGAGAGCAATCACAATTTCTCACCACAGATGAAAACACTTTACTCAAAAGTGAACTGGACACTTGAAGAGTACATAAGAAAATAGATTTTATAGTTTTTAGACAAAGGAGAAAATATAACACTGGCTCCTGGGCAATGTTGTTACCCCATCATGGACATTGGACTGAATGTGTTAGTTCATGTAACCAGTTTATTTGTTTGGTGGGCCAAGGCTTGAAATAAGTTCTTATTTACATTAAATGAGATTTTAATGCCAAAACTGGTGGAATGTACAACAAAGAGTCCTAAAGATGAAGGAAGATAGGTATGTTAAAGTGAACTTAATTTACATTGCCTTTACCCTTATCTCATTATTATTTCACTTGAGAGGGCCTGAAGGACACTCTTCAGGCATTGAGAAATAAATTATTGAGCAAATTACCAGCATTCTTGAAAAGCTCTGCAGTGCTATCTCAGTGGAAAATATGATGGTGATAGATGCTTGATATAGCTTTCCTGATTTCAGTGGAATGATGGGATGCTGAAGTATCAGGTCTTAAATGATAGAGGCAAGATGGACGCAGATATTAGACTGGACAGCAAGAACTTAGTGGTGATCAGAATGCTTTGATCTTCAGTTATCTTTGATAGTATCTAATTGATCATGATATTTGTAGAATGAAAGAGATGGGCAGCCTACTAAAATCCTACTAGTCTTTACAACAGTAGACATTCTGCATTGGTAACCAGAAAGCTGATTTGAATTGCCAAAAACAAAGACATGGATTTCACTTGGTTTTCAGTCATAAACCATTGTGCAAATTCAGTGTTGTTTGACTGCAGAAGAGGCTAGATCCTCCAGAGGAAGGGCCCTGTAGCTTTGCCACAAGTATATGCCATCTATCTGTCTATATTCCTCCAAGACATCCTCTGCTGCATCTATTGTATGACTGCAAAATACTCAGAGCTTTGATTGAGTAGTGGACATGATCTTTGAGTTGACATTCATTCATGAGGACTCCAAACACCACTATAGTTAACTTGTAAAATTGGAGACTTACTTTTGTTAGATATGAAATCACACTGGGACCTAGAACCCATAGGCTGGTCTGTGGTTATTTTTACATTTCCTAGATATGTAATTGAAACAGGCATATCTAAAAACCAAGGACAAAAAATCCCACGTTGACTCTTATAACCATAGAGTGAGAGTTAATATAGTCAAAGTTCTGAGAGAAATCTTCCCCACATAGACAACAAAGCCATATTTTGTACTTCGGAGAGTTGTCAACATTTATTCTATTGTTGAAGACTTGAAATATGCAGAGTGGGGCTGGGATTGTTGCTCAGTGGTAGAGCACTTGCCTCGCATGGGTGAAGCCCTGGGTTCGATCTTCAGCACCACATACAAAGCAATAAAATAAAGATATTGTGTCCATCTACAACTAAAAAAATATTTTAAAAAAAGACATATGCAGGAATGTTGAAATTTTATGATATGTCCATTAATATTATATTAATTAAATATCTATAAATTTTAGATATAATTAGTTTATTAGATGTTGCTCTCAAGAATGATGCAATTACAAAATATCTTTTCTAAGTTTATGGGAATGATAATATGCTTTTTCTCCTTTGAAATTATATAACTATAGTCAATTATTCAGACAAATTTTTTAATATTAATTTATTCTTATATCTGTAATGTAAATTCTACTTGGTGTTGGGGTACTATCATAAGAAAACTCTGCTATTTTTGGCTCATTGTTCTTAACCCCTGTGTATAAACAATGTGCATTTTGCTCAGCACCTGCTTTTTTCTTGGGAACGTTTTCTTTAGTACATGGTATGCAGAAGATGCCTGACTGACTAGCCCCTTGCTAATGGGCTGTTCTGGCAGGTTTTTCAGAAGGAACAAAAACACTCTTTGTGACTTCATTAGGAGGAGAATTTGAAGCCTGCTCTTGGTTTCTTCTGGACTTCACTCTGCTTTTTCTCTTGCTTATTTTTCTTTTCTTCTTGTCACTGTAATAAATCTGATCTCTGAGTCCGATTATGTACTGAAACCTTGGAGTCCTCCTAGCAAAACATCAAATATGGGGTTGCCTACAACATTTCCAACACAACATGATGCAGTTTCTTATGATTGTAATTTATTTATCAGATATGCTCATTGACATTTTCTAGTGTTAATTATTGCTTTCTTTTTTTTGCCTAAGAGTTTTAAAAAGATCTTATTAGTTTCTAAGCAGATAGAATATTTGATATTTTTACACTGTGAGAATATCTTTTGCTTCTTCTTTTTTAAATTTATTGAGATTACTTTTTGTCATAACATACAATTTTTGTAAAGTTTTCGTGAGTTCTTGGGAAAAAAGTGCTCTACTTTTTATAGTTTTATAAAATAACAACAAATTTGCCTTAATAGTAATGCAATTTATATATTTTTTAAAAATACCTTAATTTTTCTTTTTTTCATTTCAGCTCTGAAAAATAATTTGAATTCTTCTACTATTTGTGAGTATGGTGGATGATATGCTGATATCAATTTGATATCACAAACAATTCCTCTAGAATGTCCTCTGAAAGGAAAATCCAAGGACTATATTCTCGAGAATTTCCTTTGCAGTGGTATCATGGCATATAACTTGGTAATGAAAGGAAATCTTGTGAGTTTTTGGAAGGTGGAAGAAAGGAAAAATCTTTCTTCTTAGAAGCAGTTACAGCCAGCTGTATGAGTAGATGAGAGATTCATGGAAGATTGAGGGACAAATATTTCACTGCCGTGGACTTGGATAGTGGAAGCGTTTCACATCTCTTGGAGAATAGCAGCAGCTGGCCAGAGAAGTTTTTGGAGATTCCCAGTTTCATTCATGCTGAGGTCGTTAAGATTTTTTGCAGTAACTTTTCTGAACTTCAGCCAAACAGTCTTCTACTTATTCCATATAAATCCTGATCAGTACAGCATTTCTCTATTTAACTTTGCATCATTTATAGCTTCTGTTTTATGTAAGTTGCTACTGTGTTATTTGGTGTTTAAATATTTAAAATTTTTATATCTTTATTGTAAATTATGGCTTTTAATGCTTTTACACCCAATTTTCCATTGTTTATTAAAGAAAATAGGTATCTCCATTTATATACTATTATAGATTGTCTCAATTTCAGCTTTTCTAAATCTCTTTATTATATGTATCTTATTGTATAACTACAATGAATTATTTTATCAAGTATAAATAAGTATTTTTCTTTTAATAGGCTAAGTGAGGCTTTTTGTACTTCTTGCTATACTAGATATCATCTTTGTTCTATCCTCTTACTTTAGGTTATAATTTTGGATTCCTGAGATTTTCTGTGTGGCCTGCTTTCTTCTATGTTATTGAATGCAACTCTTCTGATACTTCATGCAGTTTACATTTGTGTTCTAGTGGATACGAATTTAACTTCATATAATATCCTTATGCTTCCATTGCACTAATTCTCTTCAATCAAAAATTAAAAATTATAATATTTCCTAGTCCTTCTTGTCCTCTTATTCTCTTTCACTGTCTGATTTTCATCAAAAAACATTGTCTTTTTTGGTCTTTCTTATGTTTTTGACAGATACATATACATGCATGCAATATACTACATACACCTGTGCACACACATTATTGTACAACCAGTAAAATACATCCCTCTTTCCTTCTATAGTACTCTTTATATTTTTGTCAATTGTATGATTGTTACATTCTTTTGGCCCTTAAAATATAATTCATTTGTTTTAGTGTTAGTTTTATAGTCAGATATTTTCAGGTGTTAATGCTACTTCTTCCACTACAAATTGCTGATCATCTCTTGTGAAGAGATGATTAGCAAAAAGTTTTTGAGTTCTTGAATTTTTTTGAGTTCTTGAATTTCTTAAAAGATTTTGTGTGTGTATGTGTGTGTGTGTGAAAACTTTGTACTTTGTAAGAACAGTTTGGAGGAAAAAAATTCTTGGGTTATACTATTTTCTTGAACATGTGAAAAAATCTTAAAAGTAGAATAATAATAAGCAACATTTTTTTTTTTCGTATTGGGGATTGAACTCAGGGATACTAAACCACTGAGCCACATCCCCAACCCTATTTTGTATTTTATTTAGAGACAGAGTCTCACTGAGTTGCGTAGTGCCTCACTGTTGCTAAGGCAGGCTTTGAACTTGCGATACTCCCATCTCAGCCTCCAGAGCTGCTGGGATTATAGGCGTGCGCCACCATACCCGGCTTAAACAACACTTTTAACAATATGTTTCTATGGAAAAAAAATCTGAGTTTAGCCAAATTTTTAATTCTTTATAAGGTGACTCAACTTTTTATTCTGGCTTACCAGTCAAAAATTGTTTAATTCATATGTCTAAATTTGAGTACTCAGGATCTGTTACACCTGGTAATGCAGTATCTTAGAACATATTGTGTTCAAGTTTTATTACTTTAGGAATAATCTATTGAAGTATACACTTACATATGTATAATTTTCAATTATTTTTATTTTTTGCTTTTGGAATGCCATCCATCCATATATTTTACCAGTTTGGCCTCTTTTTGACATACAGTGTTTTTACCTTCATCTTTTGAACTTTTTTTCTTAATTTTACGTCATTTCATTTGCTTGTTTTATTTAAAGCCTGTATGTCATTTGCTGTTTTCCATTGTATTTATGGACTCATTGAACAATAATTTTTATTTCTGAGATGGTTTGTTTCTTTCCCTTCTAAGCTTTATTAGTTAAGGATGAGTAATGCTTATCTGGTTTTTCTTTATAGACAGTATTGCTTTATTTTTAAAAATATCCATAGTAAATTTTGATCATGGTTTTCATCTGCTCTGCGCTGGTATTTTTCTTGTATTTGACTCTTGTGAATGTTACAGTTTTTATATCAATTTTATTTCTTTTAATATTTATTTTTACTTAACTGCTATGCCAGTGCAATAATTGAATGGACTGCATGCTCTTGGAATACTAATTTGCATGTTTTCTTTGTAGATTTCATCATCCAGAGGCTCCCCTTTTCTCTGTTTCTTCAGGCTCAGGCTGGATCCTACAAATAGAATTGATTTAAATGGTGTTTTGTATATCCTCACCTTCTCCATTACTCTTAGCCAAACCAGGAATAGTAGAGTTTTGCTCATCAACTCTACTTACCAGTTTCTTGCAGCTGGTATTTTGCAAATAAGGGTTACAGGTTTGCATTTCATCACGCGTTCTTCATCCTCAGGGTGCGTGTCTTGGCTGTTGCTCTCTGAAGGGACAGGATTCTTGTCAATCTCTGTGCTTCTCCACCCCCACCCCTTTTGTGTACTTGTTTCTTCACAAATTTTGTCCAGTTGTAACTCTTTTTGGCAGCTCTTACATTTTATATATATATATATATATATATATATATATATATATATATATATATATATATATTTTATTTGCTGTGCTGGAGATTGAACTCTGGAACTTGTTCCATGCATGCTAGGCAAGCACTATAACACTGAGCCACATCCCCAGACCTCTCTCACATTATTTTAGAATCAATATACTATACATGTTTTCTGGTTTCATCCATCATTTTCTTTTGCTCTTTGATTTGCACATGTAAATTGTACATGTATTTACTTTGCCTAAGAAACAATGCAGAGGCAAGGGCTATTCTAGAACCAGGAAAAAAGATGATTTGAAATCCATTTAGAAAGCACGTGTGAATGAAGTTTTATTTTAGCAATAAGAAATTTTCATTAACTTATCAATCAAAAGAAAAAAAGAGGAAATAACTTTAAAGGAAAATTTAAGAAAAGCAGACATTGAATTATAATGCTATTGGTAAAAGGGAGTCAGAGATCTCTGGTAAATATAGTAGTGTCCTAAGGTGGCTTTGCTTTGTACCTGAGAGTAGCCTTACTACACAGAAAAAGTCAAGTCTTGGTCTTTTATTATTATTAATTTATTTATTTATTCTAATTAGGTATATATGACAGTAAAATGCATTTTGATTCATTGTACACAAATGCAGCACATCTTTTCATTTCCCTAGTTGCACACAATGTAGCTTCACAACGTATGTGCTGTCATGCATGTAACTAGGGTAATGACATCCATAAAATCCACCATCTTTCCTGCTCCCATGCCCCTCCCCTCCCTTCCCTGCTCTTTGCTCAAAATTCCTCCAGTCTTCTGGCACCCCACCCCCCAATTGTGGATTAACATTCATTTATCAGAAAAAACATTAGGCCTTTGGATTTTTGAGACTGGCTTACTTCACTAAGCATGATATTCTCCAACTCCATCCATTTACCTGCAAATACCATAATTTTATTCTCTTTTAATGCTGAGTAATATTCCATTGTGTATATGTTCCACAATTTCTTTATCCATTAATCTATTGAAGGGCATCTAGGTTGCCTTAATGGAGAAAGCAGGAAACATTCAAGGAAACCAATATATTGATCCAAATGTTAAAAGTAAAATTTAATATTTAGCCCATATTATGTTCCCAGCACTATGTTAAATGCTTAACTATTATTATTGTTTTATGTATGTATTTATTTACTTACTTATTTATTCTAATCAGTTATACATGACAGCAGAATGCTCTTTGATTCATTGTACACAAATAGAGCACAATTTTTCACAACTTGGTTGTACACAAAGTAGGGTCACACCATTTGTACAATCATACATGTACCTAGGTGTGGGAAAGAGCTGGCCTTCGTGTTCCCAGTACAATACAGATAGCCTGGTTGTGTCCTCGGACCAAGCTGTAGTTATGGTTACAGGCCCAGGATGAGCAACCATGGCTCATGATCAAAGTTCCGTGTCCTCAGTTCACATTTGCATTCTTATGTAAACATAAAGTTAGTAAAATATGTGCACCTTTAGGACTCCGCTACCTCCGGTGCCTGACTATAGTGCATCCTGGTAGGGGTCAGAGTGACTTATATATACTTCTGAGGGACTTTAATAAAGTGTGATCATCATTGCACATCCAGTCTGGAGTCTTGTCTTGTCCTTTGTGTGTTTGTGTGTGTGTGTAACTCTCAGCCGCAGCCCCCTCGCCGATCCTGGATTCATTTTGTGCTGTGCAGGCACTGGCACCTAGGGAAAAAATTTCGATTTCACAATAAACCTTCAAGTCTTTAAGATAGGAACTATTTTTACCTTTATTTTAAAAATGAATAAATGGAGCTTTAGTGAAGAGAAGAGCTTATTGCGCTTGCACTGGCATGACTCTCAAGAGTGTAATCACAGAATGAGCTCACAATGAAACCCTATCGGGCTTGGGAACATCTATGAATGACATTGAGAAAGAGAAAAGAAACAGACAAGCTTAATCTTCATATGGACTGCACATGCTAGAATTAACAAATAAGAGTATGTGTGATATATCAGCTATGTATGAAGTGTGTACAAATACAAGAGATGCGATTTCAGAAAGAAGCAGCAATGAGATACAGCAAAAGGTGACACCTAGGAAGCAGATAACACCCCTCACAACAACTCAGATCTGCTGATGCCTTGACTTTGGATTTCCCAGACTCCACAACTATGACGAAACAAATTTCTATTGCTTATAAATCACCCAGTCCAAGGTGTTTTGTTATAGCACAAAAAGATTAAGACTCCCACTCATACTCATGGATGAAACAAATAGATAAAACACCAGTAAAGATATAGGGAACTTCAAGAACTCTGTCAAATAACTTGATCTTATCAACACTTACAGAAGATTACATATAATTCTAGAATATACATTCTTTCATGTGCACATAGGATTCACAGAGATTAATTATACTTTGATTCATAAAACAATTTCCGATGAATGTCTAATCTTCAGCATAGCTGTGATGGTCTTTTGTAAATTTGCACATTCAACTAGAAATGTAGTGGATTCATAGAAATTCTACATTCATAAATGAAAGTGCTTTTCACTTCAAAAGAGAAAGAGTGGGGGTGGGAAGGGAAAGAAAGAGAAAAATAAAAACAAGTACTTGGCAATTATTTCACATTTATATTTGTTGATGTGCTGCAATCTTTTTTTTATAAATTTCTTAACTAAATCTGTTTTTAATGGCATTTCAATAAAATTATAAAAAAGAAATTATAAAAATTATAAAAATGGCACTACTTTAGGATTAAGTAATCCTAAATACCCAATAGTATACCTGTATACTTACTTGGGTCTTCTTAGGTATAACTCATATAGTGTGTCAAAATTTAAAGAATATAGTCTCTATTTACTACTTAAAAGATTTTCTTGGGTCTTTATGTTTTTGGTCACTTTCAGGAATGGAGAAAGATGTTTACAATGTTTTTTAATGCATTTCTGTTGAAATTGAAGAAATCTCTTGTTATTTGAATATTTATCTATCTTTCATGCAATATCTTTACTAAATCATTCAACTAATCTGAATACTTCTTCTTATTTCATTCTGTTTTAGTGGACTATGTACCACCTGCAAATTGTCCTTCTTCCCCTCTAAGACTGATGGTAAAAGCAGGAAGACTGATCTAAGCAACAAGTTGCTCTGAACCTCACACAAGGCTCTGGAGAGTGACCATTGTTATTTTACCAGTTTTTGACTTCTAAATTTCAGGGAATTTTATTATGTGTTCTATGTAGCTTCTAGATGCAGCCACAAGTCCACTCTTTTTATACAAGTCATATTTGTCCTTATAAGACTATTATGAAAAAATTGTCTTTTTTTCTGAATCCTTGCAGAAACATTTGGCCTATTTCATCACTAAAAATAAAAACAATCAGTTTAAAATTGCTTTATCCAATGAATAAATAATAAATAAATAAATTTGTTTTGTCAAATGCCATAAGTTTGAAGACATTTTATCTGCTCATATTCTCCTTAGTTACTTATTAATAGCTGATATTTCTGTATCTATTCCTAAAATGTTCCAAAAAGTCACCAATTTTATGAGAAATAGTATTTATTGTGCAATTATTTCTCATCAGTCTTCAATGACTTTTAAATTTTGTTCATGGGGTATTTTTTTAATATAATGTACAGTGGTACATATCTTTGTAGTTAGATATATCTATTGTTTTGCTTATGTTTCCTCTTCCTCTAGGATTTGAAATATTTTTTTCCTGAGACTAAATATACTTCTTTATTTTTTTAGTTCTTTCATAATTTTTTATTAAAGGAAGACAATAAATTTAAGATTTTAAACTAGCATCCTCCCCTGCTCAATAGTTCACAATACCAATCAAGAAGATTGCAATCAAGAAGACTCCAAGAGTGTTGATTGCAATGAAGTAAGAAAAAGCATTCAGATTAGTTGAACCATTTAGCAAAGATACTGCATACAACTCAAAGAACTCATGCATGTACTCGAAAACCAGCCTTAATCAATAGCCAAGAAGGGAAGATAGGTCAAAATGTAGCCATAAAAATTCTTTTCGAGGTTGCCTTCCCTACTGTCACCAATGGACAATCTCATACCACCACCATGGCCATCCTTAAATTAGCTTCCTTTAAAAAAAAGACTCGACATTTTTCAGCTACTCTTCAGAATCTCCAGCAGATTACACATTTTCAGATCAGTTCTGTGAGATTCAAAGGAAAGTACTGATGGAGCAAAGAGGTGGTGTCTGGGTTAGGGGCAGGCCAAAGATAAACTTTATGTGAAATGTACTTAGAAAATAATGGCCAACTAATTACTCTTTGGATTATAAAGTTAGACCATGTCAGAATCTTAGCATGAGGGAATTACTCCTATTCTTAGGTATTATATTATTTGTATGCTGTTATAAATGGGATGGTTTTCTAAATTTCCTTTTCAGATTATACATCATTGATGTATAGAAACATAACTGATTTTCCTGTGTTGATATTGTATCCTGCAACATTGTTAAATCATCTCCTTGATCTACTACAAATTCTAGATTTTTCTGAACTTCAACTAGAATGTCTTCTGATTTAGGTGGCTTCCCTAGGAAGATGGCCTAGACTTTATTTCTGGAGAACCCCTGATCACAATGCCCCATTCACCTATGCTCTGCTGCACATGCTCATCAAGCAGGAGTGCAAAACTAGTTGTATTAGTGAAGGTTCTTCAGAGAAAGAGTATATGTCTATACTTATATTACATGTACATCTATATCTATATATCTGTAAGAAAATAAGAGGGGGGAGAGAGAAAGAGAGAGAAGTCAGGGGGAGGATGACAGGGGTTAAATAACTGACTCATGCAATTGTGGATGGCAAACTCAAAGTATTGTAATGTAGACTGGTAAACCAAAAATTCCTGTTTTAGTCTTGAGTCCAAAGGCTAGACATTCAGGCAAAATTTCTGTATTAGTGTGTGGAGGCAGAATTTCTTCTTTGAGAAATCTATCTTTGCTCTTAAGATCTTCAGCCACATTATGGCCTACCTGTGTAATGGAAGTACCTACATAAAGTCCACTAATTTAATGCTAAAGACATCTAAAAATACCTTTACATTAACATCTAAACAACTCGACACCTTAGTTTAGCCAAGTTCACACATAATATTCATAATATTCATATTCATATTATGTTCACACGTTAATATTTACCTATGCAGTTCATCTATTCCCAAATTGACACCCATATACCACTCCTTAAACCATACTTAATTTCCAAATAAAAGTAATAACATACTTTCAACTAATATTATACAACTCTCCTGAGTACTATTTGCTTGTTTACACTGTGTTTCAACATCTGGGGGGGATTAAGAGTGGGTTCACATGGGCCAGAACATGCAGCACTATTACCTCACTACTGAGGTGGCATGTGGGGTCTGTGCATAGCCACATATGCTGTCAGGGAGGTGATCACTTACTTAGGGTTTAAATTCTCCAGATAATAACAATTTTTTTCTTAATTTGCAATACAATGTTTTAAGTAGTTTTCTATTCTTAGTTTTCTCATGATTTTTACTTCCATAACAGCAGATTTTGAGGGTTTTTTTCTAGAGTTTTCAGGTTTGTTTCATGGCATCAGTTTGTCATTATTACTTTGAGAAACTTTGTTGTGATATTATACAAAAATATTAAGAAAATATTTCTAGAAGTAAGACTATTTCAGAAGGAAAAATGGGAGGGGTGTAAGGTAATAGGGAGGATGGATATGATCAAAATACATAATATGCATATATGAAAATGTCACAAAAAGTCCAATATTTTGCACAATTACTATGTGCTAATAATTACAATAAAAAGAGATGATGAAACAAAAGGAAAATATAGTCATTGTTTCTGCTACATTTAAAAATCTATACTACTTAAAACTTCTAAGAACTTTTTTTACTAAAGAAAAAATTTTTACACTGAATAGATGTTTTTTAGAACCTGCTTTTTTTTTACAATTCACTTTTTTCTTCATTAAAAACTAAACCTTTAATTAATAAAAAAGATTCATAAAATGGCATGCCAAACCATTTATTCAACTAATTGTGATGTTGTTACTAGCTAATAAGAGCTGATTTATTCTTTTGTACCTTCTCATTTACTTTCAAGTCAGAAGATATGAGTTTTAATCCTAAAGCTTACATCTTACAGTGAAGTCACTCAAATATGATGTATCTTAGTAAATGGTAGCAATAATAAATACTTTGTACAATTTAGGTGATGATAAAATTGAATAATCTATGCCAGATTACAGAATATTTCATAGAATCTAGGTGGTTTTTTCTCTTCTGTAAATGGCCTGGTCTATGGAAATACATTAAAAATTTGATAGAACACTCAAGGAAAGCCATGGTAAAAATTAGAGAACATGAATCTACCTTAAAGATGTTCAGTGGGTTGTGTTTACACAGAATGTAAACCATTCTCTTCAGGTCCCTGCATATGGTGAGGGTTACATTCTCTTGAAGCAAGACTCAATTTATCTTAGCAAATTCACAGAAGTCTGCCTCAGTTCTCTGTTCCCCTGAATCAAACTGAAAGGGTAAATTGAAGGAAAAAGCAATGCTGCAGTCTCAACAATGGTCACATTTGTGGAGTATTCTGGCATGCAGTAGGATCAAATTATCAAGTGTATCCACAGAAGGCACCATCAAGAGACCGATGAATGAAATCACAGTCCTTTTGACTCACACACAAGCCTCTGTTGAGGTTTCCGGATTCTCTGGCATGGTGCTTTATCTGCCCAATATGTCTCCATAAGGAAAAGGTTAACAGAAAGGATGAAAAGAACAACAACCTGGGATGAGCAATCCCAGGATGAGCAAAATTTGATGGCTGAAGTTCTGGCTTTTGCTCACACATATTTTCCAAGTCAAGTTTCTTTAATTTTTAGATAGTCACTGATCCAAAATGCAAAAATAGTGATGCTCAGAAGATGAATAAGCAAAGAGAAAGAACTCCCATAGGATGGTGCAAACAACTTTATCCTTCTTCCACTTCATCCAGAGAAAGAAGGGATGGGGGAAATGGGATAGCTTGAGGAAACAGAAGATTTTGATGCAGGTAGCACACCACATATCTAAGGAGTTGCCCAGTTTCCTGAAGAAATCTGTAACTATGTTGATAATATGATGCTTTTCAAATATTTCTAGACGGTGGAACACTCTTCAATGCTATCTTCAAGGAGTATGCACATTCTATACTGGAGTATGTATCTTAATTCTGGAGGTGGCTAAACATGAGCATAAATGTGAACATGAAGTCAAACAAGATGTTCTTGCTTTTGATTCATTTGGAACAAATTACTAAGCCAATTAATCTATTTCCTCAAATCCCTGTTACGGATTCTAAACTTTTAATTATTATTAAAACTTTTTGAATGCACTTGACATATCAGAAGTACATCCCCATTATTTCTATCAAAACTGATAGACTGTTAGACTGGTGACTTTTGGAAAATGATACAACAATTGAAAGTACTCTTCTTCAGGGTTTTATTTTGGATTCTGTTTCAGACCAAAAAATTATCTAACCCTGATGTGAGAAAACACTACTGGAAACTCCATAAAGGTCATTTACAAACACAAAATCCTTCTAAACAGCAACCTCATATCAGATTGATTACCAAATATATCTTTTTTGCCATTGTCTCAGGCTGACTTTCTCATTTCTGAGGTTACTGAAGGCTGAACTCATATTTGCTAACATGCAATGAGAAAATTCTATGACATAATTTTGCTCTTTCTTCTTCAAACAGGAAATTTTAAATTTATCTATGAGTTTAACAAGTTAGAATTGAAGTTTTTTGTGTTTCTTTGTAAATTCTGATGTCCAAGATTAAATATAGCCAGAATCTCCCACTGACTACAGCTTTCATTTTAGGATCCTAAAGAGTTAGAAGCCCTGTGTTCAGCATTTGTAAATTGTTTTTGGTCACACCGGCTCAGGCCCTCTGGGCTTACCCATCCAGGGAAAGGCCCACCTAGGTCTGCACTGTACATCTCATCCCTCCTGAGCCACAACATACCTTTCAACTGAGATCTCATTTCTACAATATATCAGAAGGAAAATAGGAAGATAGTATTTGTCTCTCTAGGGTCTCTTCCTTTATTCTGTATCCTGTCATGGTCTTATTTGCTTCTCAAACCAACAAATATCTCAAGTCCAACCTGAGTAGATTATAACAACTGAAAATAAAATAAATTTCAAGGAAGGAAATAGTCCCTCCATTTACTCCTTCCATGTAAAGTGCCAACTCTTGTTAGGATGCAGTAGTTGGTGGAAGTATGTTCTCCAAGGATTTAAATCCCACCACTATACCTGGTACCTCTGAATGAAGCCCTATTTGGAAAAAGGGACTTTGCAGATGTAATCATCTCAGATTTAGGTTCCTAAGTTCACTGACTGCAGTTCTTTTTTTCTTTTGTCACCTAGATCCCCCAGGGTAATTTCCCTTCTTTTTTTTCCCTTTCATTCCCCAAAAGCAATCTTTATGAAACTGCCATCTCAGTCCCTGCACTCTAAATTCCCTTCCATGTGGTCCTTGCTATAATCTGCCAGGATTATTTTTTCAAAATTTTTGCATTTAAGATAGGTATTTTTCTTTTGGGGGAGATTTTAGTCAAGTCTTAGATCCTCGCACCCCTTGGGTGTCTTTCACACAATTTTTCCAGGGAACTCTCATGCCCTGACCATCATCACCAAACTCCACAGGGTTTACAGCACATGGATAGAAAGACATGGGAATTTGGGGTGCGATTTTCTTTTTAGAAATTATTTGAACCTTTTATTATTTTCTGTCTTCTATTTAAGCTGAGGGTGTGGAATTTGTATGGCTATAATTTTTCTAGTTAACTTATGCAGTTTTTGGAGGATGTGTGATGAATTTCCAATTTAAGTGGAAATTTCTCAGAATAAGTTCATTCTTATGTTTAGATTCAGTAATGTAAACCCAAGGAAGAACAACAGATTGGCAAGAAAAAGATTCCTATGGCTGAAATCACGGGATAAAATAGATACAAGTTAGTAGTGTTCTTTGCCTCTTCATCTCAGCATGATGATGCCCTTTCTATCCTCTTCCCTCTGAAATAGCAGCGTGTAAATGAAAATGTAAAATTTTTTTTCGTACAGCCAAATATGGTGGTGCATACCTGCAATTCCAGCAACTTCAGAAGCTGAGGCAGGAAGATCAAGATTGAAGCCATACTGGGCAGTTTAGCAAGACCCAGTCTCAAAATAAAAATTTTAAAAGGGCCAGGAGTGTAGCTCAGTGGTAGAATACTCCTGGGTTCAATCCCCAGTAATGCAAAAAAAAAAAAAAAAAAATAGTTTTTGTACAAAGACTGCCCCTCCATGATGTGTGTAATATTCTCTCTCTCTCTCTCTCACACACACACACACACACACACACACACACACTCGCACATATCTTTTCCCTGTGGTTCTTGGCTTATAACTCTCTTAGACAGGTCATAGAAAATATAATCTCCTGCTTCTAACTAGCTATAAAGAAATTCTCTGATCTACTTTGTCTGATAATGGGTCCTCCTCATTCCAGTGGGGTCCTGCTTCATACCCTGGAGGAAAACATGCTGCTCAGAGAGACAAAGAAGAATCTTAGCAGGCAGGCCTTGCTGGTTTTCTGTGCATAGCTATTAGCAATCATGCCTATGTCACGACATTTCCACTAAAAATCCAAAGGGACAGAGTTCAGAGGGCTTCTAGGCAGCAGAAGGTGTGGAAGTTCTGCAGGGTGGTGCACCCAGACAGTACATGGCAGCTTTGTACCTTTCCCCATTCCTCACTATATGCATCTCTCTGTCTGTGTCCATTGTAATATCCTTTATAAGCTAATAAACATACATAAATATTTCGTGGGTTCTGTGGGCCACTCTAGCAAATGAATCAAACCTAAAGATAGGGTTGTGGGAACCTAGATTGATATCTGGTGGATCAGATAAAACTAACCTGGATTTTGCAACTGGTATCTTAAGTGGGCTCTAGTCTTGGGACTCAGCACTTGGGACTCATTGTAAGGGACATGACCTGATCTCCAGGTAGACAGTGTCAGAGAGTGTAGACAGTGATACTCAGCTGGTGTCTGCTATTGGGGAACTGTTTGCAAACTGGTGAGGAAATATTCCCATAACTTTTCATTTTATTCTATTTTATTTTATTTACTTGAACTTCATAGTTATACATAGTAGTTGGGTTCATCCTAACAAAATCATGCATGCATCGAATTCTATTTCATTTCACCAATGCTGCTTTTTTCCTCCTTGTTTTTCCTCCTGTCCTCCCTCCTCTCCCATGTTCTCCTTCCTCTACTCTGTTAGGTTTCCTCTTGCTCATCTGTTTGATTGGTTCTTTTTTACTTATACATAAAGTTGAAATTCCCTGTGGTATATCTATATATGCACATCAAATGATTTTTTAAGAATTCATTCCACATTGCATTCCCTTTCCCATCCCTCCACTCTGCTCCATTCTTCTATATTACTGATATTTTATTTATCTTCATAATATCCTTTTCTTTCCTCCTCCTTTCCTTTATTTTGCTCTAGCTTCTACATATGAAAGAAAACATTCGACTTTGGGCCCATAACTTTTGAGAGTGCAGAAATCTGTGTTCGTTGTGGTGTGAAAGTAGAGGAGAAACAGGTGTTTTGTTTTTTCCAACAATACCATGTACATTCTTTATATTATAGCTCCTCACTGCTTAGATTCTACAATATGCTATTATAATCAAATTTCGGGTAGTAGTGCCTGGCTGTTATGACAACTATTTAATAGCTTCCACAAATTCTACACTGTCTAATTTTTGCAATTACATTAGTGGCTAAAAATATTCATAAATACAATTTATTGTAAAAGGTTAGAAAAACACAAAATAAAAGGTTAAATCCATATTATTAGGGTGACAAGGTTGTTATCTAAAGGAAGTAAATTGTTGCAAGTAATGGCATTTGACTTCATAATTCCACAAAACACTGACAGATTCTACCATCTTAACATTTAAGTAACTCAGTATTAATGATTAGTGACTTCCAGTGTTCTGTGAATATGTTTTCTATTTAACCTTTCCTTGGTTAAATTTCCCTATCTCTACTCATTCTATTTTGATGACTTTTGTTTAATTTCTGGCAACATCCATCTTCTGTAGATTCACGTGAGTGGAATGTGACTTATTAAGCTCAAAGTTCTCTTAAGTATTTCCTCTTTTTTTTTTTTTAACTAGATTAGATGTTTATCCAGATCTAGGAGTAACTTATATGATACTCAGTGTCACAGTGCAAATACAAAAGGAAGAATCCAATGAAGCCAGGTAGATTCCGCAGAATTCTCTTGCAGTACTACCTGTGTAGCTTACAGTATTTGTCCTTTCAGAATAAGCTTTGGGTTGTTTTTTTTTTCCTTACTTGGTAGTTTCCAAAAATCACAACACACAAGTGACCTGAAGGATATAGAATTTCTATAATACCAAATATCACAACCAGTTTGTTCTGTAGCAAACAAAACAAGAAATTTCCCAAAACTCCCAAATTCTCAGATGCCATAAAAAAGGATAAATTGTTACAGAGAAAAGGACAAAGAACACAAGAAAGAAAAAAAAAAGCTGTAATTGTTTTGGTATGGGCCTATATCATAGAGTCTCGTGATTGCCTGACCTTGAGCTTAATATGCTTCATGTGTTTTCACAAAAAAAGGAAACAACAAGAAAGAGGAAATACGGGAAAGACTCCAAAATAAGGATAATTATACTTTAATTCAAAAATCTGTTTTATATGGCAAAATACAGTCTTATTTCTTTTGTGGTTTTGGACATAAAACCAGAAGACATCAAAGCTATGTGGCAAAGCAAAACTCATGAACAGGAAAGGCACAGAAACCAGTAGTCTGAAACCCATCTTGTTAATCCTCCGTTTTAGCCAAAGGAAAAAGGTAGAAATTGGCAATCTTCAGGAAAAGAAATACAACAAGATAAGTAGCAAACCAAGTGCTCAAGAGTTTGGCTAGGGAGGGCGGTTCCAAGATGGCGGCCTAGACAGTCCACTCTGCACTAGGCTCTCAGGGACCAAGGCTGGAAGTGGTGGAGGCGCCGTTTTCCAGCCAGCTTCCTGGCATCATTCTGCGGCTCAACATCCCACGCAGGAATTTCACTCGTTTATGTGTGAGTACAGGATCACCGGGAGGCAGCGGTAGCCGGGAGGCGTGGCTTCGGCGCCGGCCGGAGAAACGCGGTCGCAGCCTGGGCCTCGGCCCAGGGCTACGGCTCTCCGAGACTGAGACTGGAAGTAGCGGGGTGCCAGCTTCCAACCAGTTTTTTAGCAGCTCTCTGTGCCTTGCCGCCCCACGCAAGAGTCTCGCTGGCTTGTGTGAGCGCAGGGCCACCGGGAGACAGCAGTAGCCGGGAGGCGTGGTTTCAGCGCCGGCCGGCAGAAAAGCAGTTGCAGCCGGGAGCCTCGGCACAGGGCTCCGGCTATCCGAGACTGACACTGGAAGTAGCGGGGTGCCATCTTCCAACCAGTTTTTTGGCAGTGCTGTGCCTTGCCGACCCACACAAGAGTCTCACTCGTGTGTGTGAGCACAGGGCCACCGGGAGACAGCGGTAACCAGGAGGAGTGACTTCGGCGCCGACCGGTGGAGTGCAGTTGTGGTGGGGGATCCGGCCCAGGGCTTCAGCCCAGAGTTTACCCCGGGCGTGCCGGGCCTGCTTCCGCACAGGGTGCCTGGCCCCAGTGCCCACCCAACCGCGAGAGACCGCTAGCAGTTGCTTCTGTGGACTGACTGTCTCCTGAGTGTAACCCCAGCTATTGTTCTTTGTGGACCACCTTCTAACACAGCGGAACTTCCAAAACACCAGGGGGCGCAGGTGAATACCTGGGGGCAAACCTTGGCCACGGTGGAACAGTGACTCCACCAGCGGCCCAGAGTTTCACCTTGGCCTGGGACCAGTACCAAGGATACCAGCCGGGAAAGTCCAGCAAACAACGGACAACACCACCTACTGGAGGAGAAGTAATGAAACCCTGCAGGGAAACTATAACTGTATAGGAGTTAAAACTGTAACACCTTAGATCAGCAGAGCTAGAAGGAAAGACACACAAACATCATGAGAAAACAAGGGAAGAAAGTGACTCAAACAAACCAAGATACTACAATCCCAGAATCCATGGGCTGTACAGCAGGAGGAATGACAGAACAGGAATTCAGGACGTACATAATTAAAATGGTCGGTGACTTAAAGAATGATATAAGAGAGCAAACCCAGTCAGCAATAGATCACTTTAATAAAGAGATTCGTAGGCAAATACAGGAAGTAAAAGATCACTTCGATAAAGAGATACACAGGCTAATACTGGAAGTAAAAAATCAGTTCAATAAGGAGATAGAGATTCTGAAAAGGAACCAAACAGAAATCCTTGAAATGAAAGAAATAATAAACCAAATCAAAAACTCAATAGAAAGCATCACCAGCAGATTAGATCACTTGGAAGACAGAACCTCAGATACTGAAGACAAAATATCTAACCTGGAGAATAGAGTTGACCACAGTGAAGATGGTAAGAAGCCATGAACAGAACATCCAAGAGCTTTGGGACAACATTAAAAGACCAAACTTGAGAATTATTGGGACAGAAGAAGGCATAGAACTCCAAACCAAAGGAATGAACAACCTATTCAATGAAATAATATCAGAAAACTTTCCAAATAGGAAGAATGAATTGGATAATCAAATTCAAGAGGCTTACAGGACACCAAATGTTCAAAATCACAACAGACCTACACCAAGGCACATCATAATGAAAATGCCTAACAATCAGAACAAGGAGAGAATCTTAAAAGCCACAAGAGAAAGGAATCAGATTACATATAGGGGGAAGCCAATTAGGATCACTACAGACTTCTCAACCCAGACACTGAGAGCAAGAAGATCATGGCAAAGCATATACCAAGTGCTAAAAGACAGCGAATGCCAACCAAGAATCTTATATACAGCAAAATTAAGTTTTAGATTTGAAGATGAAATAAAAACCTTCCAAAATAAACAAAAATTAAAAGAATTCACAGCAAGAAAACCAGCACTACAGAACATTCTTGGCAAAATATTCCATGAGGAGGAAATAAAAAACAATAATGAAAACTTGCAGAGGGAAGAACTACACTAAAGGTCAATCAAAGGAGAAACCCAG